>JAQGBY010000648.1:0-39751 GCA_034698785.1 Mycogona germanica | reverse complement strand
TTGTCTTAAACGACATTTCATCGTAAATTAAGACCACACATGTGTCATTTTTAAGATATCATTTTTAAGTGTGTAGACTCTGAACAACTAACTGTTGGTCCATGGAATTACAGAATGAAATTTTAAAAATATAAGTCGTTTGAAAATGACATTTGGGACACATTTTGACAAAACCTAGCTTGCTTTATTTGTTCAAATCCATGTGCAACTTTGTGACGCTATCATTCGAGTTCTTGAGAGCCAAAATATATCGCTCACTAAAGAGTGGAACGCGAAAAGTTGAGTGAGAAGTAGATTCAAAGTTAAAGATTTCAAGTTTCAAAGTGAAAAAGCAGCTTCAAAAAGTCGTCTGTAACGGATTTGTAGAGAATAGCGGAAGTGATCGCTTTATCGCTCCGAAAAACGTTCTGGTTTTATACGCGTGATCAAGCGCTTCATCCCATTGATAGCGGTGTCATCACGACTATGGTTGGGGGATGCCTTTTCATCGAAGCGAAAATCGGGGCTAGTTTTTTTATTCTTTGGCGTCCCTATCTCATCTAGTCTCGGTGCGCGCATCTCTGTATACCCCTTAATTGCGACGCGAACATTAATCTTCGACACCTCGTTTCGAACCCCGCCACAGCGACAACAACGGCGTGTGTGCCACAGCACAAAGGCTGTCTCATTTTCAATTGATGGAATGAAAGCCTGAGCAGGGCTTCTTCCCACAGAACATGGACCCCTATATGCATCCTCCCGTGACTCCGTATGAACCGAAAATTGTAAGACCACGCCTTTGTGGGGAAATATATAAATCGTATAAACAATATAAACATAGGAATCGAGTTATGCCAGCGCCTTAAAATAACAACAAACGGAAAATACAGCGTGGGCTATAAAAAGGAGTTTTTTAAGTTTCCAATTAAAATTGAAAAACGTTAATCGAATCGAATGACATTTCGCACACTTGTTAGCTCCTAACATTCTTTTTTGAGTTGCCATGGTGCAAATATATTATTTTTAATAAGTCGACCAAAAGTATCCCCTTTTGAATTCAGAGACTCAAATTTCAATTTTCAAATTTCTCACTATTAAAGTTGCGTCTTGACGGTGGCGCTTGCCGATTGCCTATTATTTATGCAATTCGCAACTGTGCTGAACTCTGCTGCAAAAATGCCGAACTTCCTGGCTTGTGTCAAGACCACCGGAGAAAATGTTGAGCACATTTTATAATTTTAATTCATTTGTGTTCCTATACTATTGTTCAATGTAAGTGCCAAATTTCATTTCAATCTAAGCATTTTTCACGAAATTGTGATATTTTTATAGGGGTGCTCTTCATTGTGACTCAAGAGTGTACACATCATACACGTCAGCTCGGTTGCACAGCGGACCGGAGCACTACGGCCGACAACCTTTTTCGATTGCCTAATCGTTGTCAACTTATAATTTAGCGATTAATTAAGATGATCTCATGGACAGCAAACGAAAACAAAATTGAATATTAATGTTAAAATCGTTGGTGGGAAAAAGCGCAAAGTCTGCTTGCCGTTCGCACTCACGAAAAATAGCGTTGCTCGAAAACACCTATTCAAGTAAAGAAGCTGATGAAAGACTTCGCGAATACTTTATAAGATAAATAAATATAGAAAGTGAGTACCCAAGAAAGGGGCCAAATTTAAATTTTAAAATATATATGAAAACGCTTGTGAAATGTAATGAAGTTTAGGATCATCATTTATTTGAATCTGACGATTTTGAAAGACTACGTCACGGAGTTGCTCGTGGTCACGGACAATTAAAAAGAAACGTATTTCCAACATGTATGCTAAATTTCATTCGATTTGCGATTTGTGCAAATGATTTCATTGGCCCCGACTCTTCATTAGTGTGTTTAGAACTGCCAACGATAAAGCGTGTCACCATCGATAGTGTTTCTTAACTTTGTCTGAGACTGTCTGCAGACCAGAAATGGTCAAGCAATATTTTAGCTGATGATGGGTGATGGACAAAATCGTTGCTGTTCTGATAAGAGTAATAAACTGGTTTATGCAATAAGTTTAGATGTTCACCTCCGCAAGTACGAAAACATTCTCTCCTAGCGGGAATCCAACAAATATCTTAGTGCGTCAAAGTCAGTCCTAAATTGCATTCGCTATAGACGTTTCAACATTAATATTTACCTTGTTCATTTCAATGATTTGTTGCATTATTTATTTCTGTGATTAAGATCGTTATAGCACGGCATTACGAATCAAAATGAAATTCCACGCCCTAAGATTTCATCTAAAAAGACGGAACGGGTTTTTTTTATTTAGTCATTCCTGGAGCGCTTTTGAGTTCACATTCCTACAAGGTACGTTTTGTTAATAAATCGAGGAAAATTAATGAATGTGTGATATTGCAACAAAAAGCCTATGTTGTACAAAGTTTGTAAATAAAAACTTTTAGTTATGGCATAAGATTTGAGTAATGGCTATGCTTCTGTTCCGTATCCTTTTGGTTTATGTATACAACATTCAATTACCCCTGTGGCAACTTAATTGCCGTACGAATCGCTTCTAAGTGATCAACGTACATGTGGCAAAACTAATACTCTGTAAACAATGTTTTTGGATGGAGCACAGGGCACACCATCGCCGTGCAAAAATGATGTTGCTGCAATGCGTTTGAGATTTTATTTAAATATATATATATCTTTTTTTTAATCAACTGTAGTCAACCGCACTAAAGGCCTTATTTCGTGATGAACTGTAGCAATTAAGGGTTAACCCAAACGCCAACCCGTCAGGGATCGAAATGTAGCTAAGCCACAAGAGCCATTGACAACTGCAGGTCTATCTTTTCTCTCAATGCGGTGGTGACAACGTCTGCAATCGCGACAATGTGAAACTGGACCTTTCATCAACATACTAATAATTATCAAACGATAGTCATCGCACCATAAACCAGTGTGCTTCTGGCAGAGCCCAGAGTGCATATACGACTGCATCATGCAGTGAACGAGTTGCAACAATTTGTGAAACTCATTTTTACACTTCAATTACCTGGAGACGGACATGCTCACAACGGCTATATACAGCTGGTCATAAACTTTTACTGACAACCAACAGAAGCCAGTGGGTATAGATGGAGGTGTAGATTGGGGGAGGGGGTATCGCAGTCCAAACATAGTTCTGAAAACATTTGAAAGTTTGACGGCCGGACGGTACGTAAAAATTGTAAGCCGTCGTTTCTGGATCATTTGCCGGTCCCAGGAATTCACGTTCACGGAAAGTGTGATCTTGCGATTCCTTTTTAGTGGCTAGTTAAGCCAACATCTTCAAATTGAGCCAAGAAAATTCATTTGGTTTGAATTCATAAAATAATTATTTCGATCAAATTTCAAATTTCTTATTTTATAATAGGAGATTTGTCTTGTATTAGAAGCTAACTTGTTATTACAATGACGTGTACCCTTTGAATTTGCAAATCATCGGGTACAAGTATGTATTTTTAAGATAAAATGGATGAACTGAATTTGGTCTTCAACTACGTAAACCCGATAGGTAGAACTGGAAATGTGTTGAACCCATAAATCCCTTGAATTTGGAGATAAGCGTTCAGCAAAACCATTTTTTATTTATGAATTATGAAGTCAAGAGTCTGAGCATCTCGATCATCACACTTGCTCGAAAATGTGCAGACACAGCGCAGCTTTAACCTCTGGTGCCAGGTCGCCCCCACAAAAATCATAAATGGCGACTCATGATACGCTGCTCATGGTCAAGAAATGACGGCATATGGCGTGCATTTTAGGGAGCAGTCCGGCGCAAATTGAACCTCGCGTCGTTGTACGGTGTTTACCACAGGAAACGGGCAACGTGAAAAAACTTGGTGCCACAATCAAAATTCAGCGAAGCTCCTCTCGTCAGTCGTGCAGTTAACAATGTCAGAAATGGTCTGTTAATAACACGTTAGGTTGTTAGAATTATTTTGAGCGCATTTTTTGAAAACGAGTTTTGTGGTAAAAGTTCGACAAGATTTGACGTCCTGGTCAATTTGAGGTCTCCAACGACTGCGTGTGCACAGATGATTTTCTGCGCCTTGCCCATCGACACCTCGACAGCAAAATGGGCATCAGACAATATTTGATCGGCAGCAACTATGATTAACCAGCGAAGAGGGCTTATTCAAATTGTGGTTGAGTAGTATATCAAAGAGATAAATACAAATACTCTGTATACTTGCTGCATAGACCAGAAAGCGATAAGCAATTCGCGTAATTACAGTGTTGGCGATTTGACTACTGTATTGAGGTATCCATACCGTGAGTACAAGTTGTTAATTTGTGTCACTGGTGTCGCTTTGAAGCGACAATCGTGTCAATTTTAGACTTTGCGCTTTAAATGTAATGGAGCAATGACAATTTCACATATCTGCTTTAGCGCATGCCAATCAAGATATTACCTATTGTGAAATAATTGGCAATTGTAAATTGGCCAGCGCAAAAAGTGCTTGATACTGTATTAAGTGTATTAGTGTATTAGACTTAAAATAAGAATTAATGATGTGTGTGAGAAACTGTCAAATTTCTTTAAAATAAGAACAGAGTTTTGAGTAAATAAAATCAAATTGCATAAAAATAAAAGTTATTGCTATTGTATTATTAAACTTTAAAAGGTGTTCCAAAATAAATATAAGACAATAAAAAATGAAATATTAAAAAGTAAAAGAAATCTTAGAAGTAGAACAGTTGCAAGCCTACTAATATCTTGCAATAAAAATATCCTAATTTCAGACGCTCTGAGTTGCTAATTCATTATTGGTGACGTCTGATTTTAATACACTCTCACGACATCTTTTAACGGCAGACATCTAAATTTGTTGACGACAAGAACACTCATTTTAAGTAAAACGCTCAAAATAACCAACAAAGTGTCAAGAAACGATCGTCGCGATTTTTAGACGCGTCCGCACCTTGATGCGATTGGCGCATATGCGGACCGCATACCAATGAGAGGGCGCATGTGCTCCAAACCGTGGCCTGTTCCTCGCCCTCAGTCATGTCCCAACACGCATAACTCCGATAATTGCCCAACAAATTGTCAAAATAATCACCTGTCGATCGGCAATTGTGCGATGGCCAATTGTTATAGTCAATAAAATACAAAGTCACAGTAAAAAACCTAAGTCAGGCTATCGACTAATGACCTAAACGCGCAATGCAAATGATCAGACTTTGTTCAATCGATAGTTTGATTCACTCACTAGATAATTGCAGCGTGTTTGAAATTTGGGAATTGCGCTTGCTGGGAATGGGCGAAATCTGACTTCGAGATTGTACATCATTTCTAATTTCATTTATATGCTTTAAATGGATAAAAATATCGAAGGCCCCCGAAACTTAAGACTTCATGGGTTTGTTTGTAATAGGTGAGCTGTCTATACATGAAAGAAGTGCCACCTGGGAGTTGACAGGTCCCTAGTATTATTCATTTATTTGCAAACGAAAACTCTGTGCTTCTCCCGCACCATTCGCCACCACAATTGGCCCAATAATTATCGCTCATGACAGTGACTTCTGACTGGCTGCCACTGCGGGCGATACAAAACATTGGTAAACATTAGGGTACACGTGTACCACATTTTGCCACCGCATACAACAGCGATAGCCCCTAGCCAAAAAGGCAAACAGCGCTGACCGAGCTTTGCAAAAACAGACCATCGATTGGGAGTGGCATTTGGTTTCTTCCAAATTGGGAAGGAAACAAATCAATTCGCCAAATTCGAAGTTCAAAATCACGCACATAACTACCACTAACAAAGAGCAAAAGATCACTTTAAAAACTGGTATAGGCATCGAGCCTGCAGGTAACCCTATTTCGTAAGTCACCTGAACACAACTATATCATTAATGATCATTTTAAAGTCCATCTGCCAATAAATGTCCTATTAATGTCTCATATTTAATCATGCTATTTTGTGTTTTGAATTTTGAGAGGGGATGCTTTATGCTGGCGAATCTGCGGGCAACACTGAAGCTATAACAAATGTCATCCCGGAAAAATGTATCAGTTCCACGAACTCACAGACTTCACACTAATTGAAGAATTCAATTGAACACGCCAACAGGTGGCATCGTGCCTGTAACGAACACAAGGGTCCATCGTTGGGGTACGTGTGGGCCAACAGAAGCGGGTGTTCCAGATACAGCATTTCCCCAGACATGAATTTTCCCCTAGCATCACGTCACATCGGGAAGGAAGCTCACAAAAAATAAGAGCATAATTTCGTGTGCAGACATTAACCAGAAGTTCAAGTTCTTTCTCTCTCTCTTAGCAATCCTATACGACCATCACAATTTGGCTAATTGTAGGTCTACCGTGTCAACGTCACGTGCATATTCTCCTGGGGCCACATTACTTCTTACATTTTCGAGATTTTTACGAAATTTTGAGGAAAGTTGCCAAAGTGTAAGAGTCCGGAGTAAGCAATTTCTCTTATCAATTATATATTTGATATTTGAGGAAAATTGTATTCGAGATTTCAGTTGCTTCTTGAATACAGAGCGAATTGTCATTTTGTAAAAGCCTTTGACTGAGTGCTAATTCTGTACTGCTAGGATATGTTCAAATCTGAAATGGTGACTGTTAAGACGGAAAGTGTGATTTTGTTTTGAAATATAAATAAATATAATTTGTTTTTTTAATTTTTTGTTCAATTATAATGGTGTAGAATACAGTATTTTAGTACATACTAGAACAAATCAAACAATTAAAGTCTATGACAATTTGCAATTGAGCGCAAATAATTTGAGGACAATATTTCATCAGTTAACTTTTTAGCGGTTGCCGGAAAATTCAAATATGGCGTCTCACGCCAATCAATTGTGATTTAATAATATCATTTCACATTTTCCACACTTGATCCCAAATTTGTAAATACAGTGTGTTATTTAATTAATTTACAAAATTATTTTTGTCAAGCGTTTGTGAAACCTATTATTTTAAAAGACTGTGGCTCGGCGAACAGAAAGGACGAACAGAGTGACGTCGATAAACTCTTTTAATATAATAGCGTGCTATTATTCAGTGAGTTAATTTATGGAAACGCACGGCAATTTTATAAAAGGAGACGAGATTGCAGAATTTTTTTTAAGGCGATGTGAATCGATTATACAAAATTTCTGTCAGTTGACGTGCGTTTCCATAAATTAATTCAGACTAAATAGCACGCTATTATTATATTTTAAAAAAACGTAGTCAAATGCGCAATGCGAACGCCGTCCTGACCACAGATAAAACAATCGGCAGCCCGAATTGCGTGACAACGGTGTAGAGGAGAGTTAACTCTTTTTAATTTCAAAAGGTGCGCACAGTCGGGCGTCTTTGTGGATCTCAGGAGGTTGCATGAGATGCTGGCACAGATTGTCTTCTTTTTTGCGAAGTAGCGAAGAAATTTGTACGTTTTCAACCCGGCAATTTTGCATTGGTCATGGACTAGGGGAATTTTGATGCGCGGAGGGAGTAGGGCGAGGGGATGATTTCGGGTGCTGTGGTGGAGGGAGGGGATAACAATTAAGCGCACACGGTAGGCAATGTGTGGCACATAACTGGACCCCACCCAACTCAAATCGTCTCCACGAATTAAGCCGACATTTGTCAGGGGACCCGTGTGCAGTCAAGAAATGCTGCAGCAATCCCGACTGCACATTTCACTTATTTTAGGGTTTAATATCTCCGAGCTAATTTGGCATGACAATCCTCCGTGGTATATGGATAAATCACCATTTTGAATCGGATTTGCCATTCCTCGTGAATTTGACCCTTTTGCGCTATTAAAAATCTATTAAAAATCGACTATCGTTTGGAAACCGTTAAAACCCATTAACTGTAATCAAGATAATGATTACCATATTCTGATGGCGGTGTCTGAATTCTCTGCATACGCTTTGATATTAGTAGTCACAATTTTCTAAGACAATCCACGTTGCTCTTTGGAAATAAAATTTTTAAAATGGGTGCTACAACAAACCATAGTTGTCGTATGCACATACGAATTTCTGAAAAATACGTCCTGGAGCAAGAACGACAGACAGCGAAGTGTGCAACAGCGGTCTTGACCGCGAATAGGACACACCGGGCACATCGTAGACAACACAACACCCCAGAGGCGTTAATCATTGTGCTACCAGAGAAGCCTAATAAATTAAGCTGGCTTTCTAGAAGCGCTTATTAAAACAAAAAAGTGTATAATCAGTGCGTTCAGGACAGCTTGATTTCAGTGGGCAAGTGAAATTCGCCCAAAGCGCACAAATTGTCCAACAAATACGCTAACACCGCCGAAGTAAACAACCACAGAAAGTCAAACGGTATTCGACAGTATTCTCGGAACTGAATGTGCAATTGCATTTTTCGACCGATGCTTTCGAATGATAATCGCATAAAGTTTGATCAGAACACAGGTTCATGTTCGTGGCGCTTTTTTGTATCAATCAGATGAATCATTTTAAGGTTCGAATTATGTTGGACTTTGCAAACTGCCTACTGAACTGAACCGTTTACTGGCCAATCTTTTTCAGCCAACGTAAGACTAACCGCAAATTAATATCGATTATTTCATTGTAGACCCATATCGACACTACCTCAAAGAAATGTACGAGTACTGTAATAACTAGATAACAGATATTTTTTATTGTTTCAAATGTACTACTATTTCTATTGGGATTCGACTGAATAAGCGCCTCTATCTCAGACAATTGCAAATTGACGTCACCAGCAAAATTAAAAAATTAGCGCCACCTAGTGTAGCGTGCGGAGCCCAATAAGATTAATTTTTATGTTGCAAAAGTTCAAGTGAAAGTTCAAGTATGAGAGGTATGTGCACAATTCCAGTTAGCTAACGACGGAATTTCCCCAGTTTTAAAATGCAGAGAATCCTACCTGCGCTTCTACCAATTTCAATATGAATATTACATTTTTACCAAAAGTTTTAATAAAATCTTATCTATAATCTATATGTGCTGCCTTTAATGGCTGCGTCGACTTGGGTTGCGCCTATAATTCAAGAAAATTATATTCGTTTTTACTGAAGGAATTCTTTTTGCATACTATATCCTACCCGCTGTGCTTGTCATCCGTTCTTATCAGGCACAATTAAAGCTCTCCAACTAATTTTAATTGGTGCAAGAGCTACGCTCGCAATTTATTGTGAGAAACTTTGGTTCGCTTTTCGGATTCCGAAACGACAAAAAACTACACATTCGTTACGAATTCATAGATAAGCCCTGTCTAAATTTCGCTTTGAAGCCGACCGAAGCTACGCCGAAGTTACGTTTCACTAAGCAAATGCTCACCAATAAAATGTCAAGAGATGCTGAAACAAAGGTTTGACTCGCTAATCAATGATAGAAATCTCCTGTCCCGACTAAAGCATCTTTAGGAACATCACTGTCATATGTTCACTCTGGCAGACCCTAGTTCTACAGCATCTGAACCTTCCATAAGCTTAGTTGCCAAATGACCAATAGAAAAATATAATTAAAAAGAGAACGAATCATTTATCCGCTATTTTAATAAATTGTTATGCATTTGTATTGTGTCAAAACATTTTAAAATGATGTTTCTTCTTTAAAATAATGCACTCAACTGGAATGCTCGGAAATTAACAATACCTGCTATTGTCGAATTGATTATTTGTAATTAGATGCTTCATTTACATGAATATGTAAACGAATAAAGGTTCTTTAGATTACAATATGTACCCACAAGCAGCCCCCAAGAGGGGCCTATGGCGGGGGTCGAACGACCAGTTGTATCTGAGCTATTTGTTAAGGAGGTCCAGAACTAGAATTAGAACCCCCAGGAGGCGACCTGATTATTTTGCCTAGCCCAGGCTTAGTATAAGCTACCTAGGTAGGGATCTTTAACGTGTACCTGACCTAAACGTGCACGGACATGTTCACCCATAAACACAAATTAGAACGTGCCAGAATAAATTGTAACTCATAGAATACCGTTCAATTTGTTCCTCATAAACTGAAAATACTGTTTACTCAATAGCACAAACCATTAGACCAATCCAGCTTCCCTCTTATTCTCACGATTAGATTAACCCGAAGAGTTAAATCGTTTTTCCTCTTCTCGCAAAATTTAAAGACCTAGATAGAGCCTTGTCGTCGCAACGCTGTGATAAATCCGCGGAGCCATCCGTGGACACATCGCCTTCGTAAATCCCCTTCTGCGCACTCCCAGAAATATGAAAAGGATCAGGGCTATTATCGTGGCCACCACTTCGGGTCAACAACTGTATCAGATGTCACCCCGCGCTGACAGCTCTACTAAATAATCTGGTACCAGGGCGGCGGCTCTTGAGTATTTTTTCAAAACCATGAAAGGAGATCTGATTACGAGACCAAAGTGAGGCCAGACGTTTGCCGCGCGTGGAATGTGGAAGAAGAGGATGGGGGGAAGCTACCTGCATTGCATGCCCACTGATCGCATTTTTACACTCTCACCTTTACACGCAGCGGCCATAGCTCGACCAAAGAGGTGAACGATGTGGAGTGCAGAGTAGCGAATTTAATCATGGCGAGATATCGGCAGTCTGCACAGTGCCTTGAAAATGTCACTTCCTAGGTTGCAATTGCATGGTTACCTGACATTGTCTGACCAGTGGGTACGGTGACTATTTTTAACTTGTCCCGCGGAGTGACTTTAATAGTATCGATATTTCGGCTGTAAACTGCGTATGTACATGAACATGAACTACTATTGCAAAAAAAAGACGTAATAGTGAAAAATCGCAAGGAACTGTTTTTAAGGCAGACGAAAGATTAAAATCCTAGGAGACAACAGAAACACAAATTTCTTTCCGAGTGAAAAGTTCGCGTACATTGACGCGGCTATTACAATGAAAAAATAGTCACATACATCGAATGACGTCGCCAAGTAGTAAAAAAGAAGGGTTTCGTAACTTTCATATAGTGTTCCTTTATTTCTCTTGAAATATAAATGGATTTAAAATTGATTTCAATTTTGAAAGATTGATTTGTCGTGAAAGTCAAAAATGATGCTATTTCAAAGGGGGAAAAATCGCCATTTTTAGAAACCACCTAACGAAAGTCGGATCTCTGCAGATTTTACGGATGCATATCTTTGATCGCAGCCATCTGTTCTGACGTACAACTATACCACAACCCAAACCAACAACTATTTCTTAAGCCTCACTGGGCATCACGAGATCAATTTTTTACTCTATCTTCACAATGCCGCCCGATGGCAGCATTCAATTGACTGCAAAGACGAGTTAAGATCTTGGGACTCTTAAAATGTCAATTTGACGTATTATGGGTGATCTTTGTCACAAAGCTGATCCCGAGCGCGGGATAGTTGAACCCAAAATAAAGGCGATTTTGGTTTTGCCAATTTTCGTGTTGGGTTGCCAATTTTCGGACTATGAGCACGCCTGGCGAAACGAGAAAATAGCCACATACCATTCTGAAGCAATTTCCGTATCAAAACACCGCGTGCTTTACGCTGGTTTTGAATAACCGACAGCAACTGACATTCTAATCACAATAATTTTTTTTTTTTTTTCAATTCACTGAAGTGACTGATCACAATAGGAAGATTCTGTACCTCTCTCAGAGCTTAGGCCCTATGTGAGAGGCACAGTTGATTTACAATTTGGTGGATTTTTCCGTGCCATTTAACCAATTGTCAAAAAAGTCAACAATCACATTCGCTTGCTGAAAATACATGGACCGCAATTACTGGTTTGAGAGGCAATTTTATTCCGAATCCCAACCTAAAATTAACTTAACTAATCCTTAAGATCTTGTGCAGTCTACATGTGAATATTTGACTTGATTTTCCAGCTACCCTGTACAAACAACGATTTAAATTGTTAATCAATGACATTTCAATGCAAGACTATATATCTCAATCTAAAAAAATTCGAATCAACTTCTTTTTTCAAGTTTTCTAATTTTTGTCGTTAATTCACCGATTTGAAATTAATTTACAAAGTAAAAAAGATTTTTAAGTTGAGATCGGTTCAAGGTCCTATCATATTGTTTAAGAAATTAAACCGATGAGTCACGCAAACATGCCATTTTGTCAAAATGTACAGTGCTGTAATTAGTGAAATAACACTTTTCTAGTGTGGGTCGCTTATAGAGGTTCCTTAGCCGACAAGAAACGAGGCGTTGGCAAACCAGCCACTGCTTTTCCTTGTAATTGGGTGTAAAAACATACCAATTAGTGCCTAGTTCTTTCCACTATTTCTTGAAATTGATTGATTTTAATACGTGTTGTTGCACTTTTTATCTTTAAACCAAATGCGAGGCCATTCACGACAACGCGTCGTTAAGAAAAAGGCCAACATCGAATCTTCAGACAACTTTCTGAGGCGAAAGATCAATCAATTATTTACGGTGGGCGACACAAACACTTATGCTGTAAACAAATTGGACTTCACAGTAAATAGGGCGATAACTCTTCAGCCAACTATTTTTGAAATCAGTTTTCCGAAATTTTCCTTGATAAAAAAGTGAGTCATTGGGAGGACTCGATTGCATATTTTCATAAATACAAGTCACATCAAATTTTCTGCAATGACTAGTAAATTTGTATCAATCATTATCGCATGGTGTAGATGAATAAGCTTAAAAATGAAATTAGTTCAGATTTATAAATTAAATCTCTTTTGAAAAAATTATTTGATAACTTTCATTGCATTGGGACGAATTTTGAAATTGTTAGTCAAAAGTAGTTATTGCAAAAAAATTATTGAAATTAAGCAAAATAACATTGTAAACTTGCATATTTGTTGTCCTCGTTTGAATAGATTATAACATTGATATATTGAAAATTGTGTGCCAATTTCAGTGTTGAACTACTAAAAGAGGATTGAGTGTCTTCTATGATACTGCAATTCACAATTAATTTTCGAAAATTATTTTGTTTTTAATTTTACATGAGCAGAATTATAAATTATCATAAAAAACGTTTTTCTATTGAAACAATAAAAATTAATATTTTTAAAAATTGGCATGATGGGCGATATTTAATCACTATCAAACGTTGTTTTTTTAATTTCCCACATTTAATAAAAACACGACGTTGCCTTCTGACTAATAAAATATTAAAAACCATGCATTCTTGTACGGTAAATATATTAAAATATATAAAAATATATAAGCACCAAACCTATCGTAACCAAAGTGAGCTACTCACTACTCTCAAGTGGCTAACGTTGTTGCGGTTCCACGCACGAATATTTGGGATATCAGACATACATGTAAAGATGATGGCCGATGACGGGACACAATTCGCCCGTTTACAATGCTAATATCTTAAAAGGTTGTTAAAGACAAAGGTATGGCTGGGACCTTGACAAGATGAGGAGGGAGATAATCGCGGAACAATGTCGAATAAGAGGTCGCCAACATCCTGGGCGGGTATAGGCAAACGCCCAGGGCGCAGACAGCAAATATGAGACAATCTTCGACAAAAACATCGAAGACATTTTAAATTACTATTCAAGAATAATTTTCAAACGTACTCGGCTGAAGCTTTATAAATTATTCAATCGCGCCATTTTGCTGAGCCGTTAACGCGACTAAAGAAAATAAAATTTTATCTTGAAAATTTATAAGAACGAGATGTTGAAATAAGTCTACTTTGAGTACATCAATCAACAATGCAAATGCATGTTCTTAGTCTACCAGTTAACATTTTTTGAGCAACCTCAGCAGTGTTTGATCATCAAGCAATACGTTTAATATCAAAATTAATTTATTTTCACTTCGTATCGACGATGTTACTCGAGAAATGTTCATCCTCAACGCAAACTACTATTGTAATTCTATGCGTGAACAACACAGCTTCCGATAGAAAAACTTGTAATGTTCGCCTGCCTGTGGGAGAGCGCAAATTTGACAGGTTCACCCAGGGCGGCGCGCCTACCCTAGTGTCCCAGTGCCAAATCTCCACCGCAAGAGGGGAAACGAAACGAATGGTAATAATCGGTCGATGGGCGCGGCGTCGCAGAACCCACGAAAAGGACTTTCTCGAGTTCTTCATTGCCCATCCGATAAAAAGAAATTATTATGAAGAGGTACGTTTACGAGCGCCATAGTGTAGGCCGAAGCCGCGGGCAAATCGGGAGGCTACTTAAAGTCGGGGTTTTCTGTTTGCCGACAAGCATGGAGGGGACCAGACAGATCAGATCTAAAAATCGCTGCCATTGGAAAATTTGATGCGACGCTCCGGCATCTGAATGAGCTATGTCTGGGATCGCGGCCATCAATAAATTTTACCTGTACAGAAACTATACCAATATAAGGGGGAAACTTTGTCGCAACACCTCAATCAAATCACTCATCAGCCGCACTGCTCACTGTCTGCGTTACCAATGATGTGGACCGAGAGTACGCAGATTATTTTTTAATTAATTTCCATCTGCACCGGATTTCTCACCTAAAATCTCCGAGCATCATCAGAGATGTTTGGATTGGGTTGCGTTTATGTTGAATCGACGTACTTCATATGTCCCGCGAATTGCAAAACACTTGTTACCGATTGAACGTTGATTCAAATGAGCCCAATCAGACCTTTCACCCGCAGATCACCCACACTTGATCATCAGATAAAGACGGGAAACAGGAGATCGGAAGACCAAAGAAAAGCGAGCAACCAGACACAATTTGAGCAATCAAAAATTTCCCCGATTGCTCAGTCACCCCGGAGAAAACTGGTACATGTTTCAAATCACTTTCTTCACAATGAAATTTGGAGTATCTGACACGCACAACGACACTGACAATACAGAGTAGATTCTCCTAGACCGAATCCATCGAATTTCATTCCACCCGCAACCCCAGCTGGCATTTCTAAAATTCTCAATTCTTTTTTCAGAAAATTGAGAAGTTAATTTGATCCCAAGGCGATTTGGATTTACAGTGTCTCCCGAGCACACAACAACAGAAGCCATTAGCACACTTTATTCATGAAAGGAAGATATGATTTCGAACGTGAGAAACATCACGATAAGCCCCAATATCTCAGGTGATAAATTTTGCATTGATAAAACCGGAATATTCGACGTTAACCGGGAGCGGTTGACCGGTCGACATCTTTAATTTCCTGAAAGAGCTAGACTATAGGTGAGACGAAGCCGCCGATCAAACAAAAGGAAAATGTGAGAAGGTATACAATGAGAAGGATGGCCTCATAATGACAAGAGGGGGCGTGATTTAAGGTTAGTCATTATTTGCAAGAGAAGGATAGGTGGGAGGGGTGAAAATAGGGATAATCTGAGATCTGCCGACTAATTGGACCAGTGCGCAAACAACCTTTATCGTCGTGCTACGAGCTTCGATGTCACGCTAAACCATAACTATTTTTTAAATGGCCGTTATCTCAATTTTACGATCGAATTCTGGGAAAAGCAGTCCGCTACTTTGTCACATGTGTCATAAATACTGTGTTGCAATAGAAGAAAAAAATTATTTTCGATATATTCAATTATTTTTAATATCCGGATACTTTGCATAATTATTAAGAGTTACTCAATTGCTGCTGTTAATGTATCTACCATCGGATGTGGTATGTGATTTGTATATTCTTCGAAAATATTTTTAAATGTTTTCAGTTCATAACATTTATTTTCTCCTGAAGATTTATTCTGTTAATTGCAAGCGTCATGCACTGGGAAAATTGTACAATAAAAACCATAATACTTCTCTTTAAAGTTACATATTGAGTTCTGATCAAGTCGCTACCGATTGCCGCTAGGATCGCGAGTATAGGTCCCCCCAGCAACTCGTTCATAACGCGAATGTGAACTATTCCAAGAGTGACATGTTTGCGCCTACGCAAATCATCAAGCTAGAGCACTGGCATCGAATCTTGCCCTATCATCTCGGGCTCTTGCTATCTAGACAATTAAAAAACAGTCATTAGAAAGGTTGCGCCAAATCATCAATAATACAGTCAGCGGGCAATCAATTATTTTCGAGAAATTTTTATATAACGCGATTAGGTCCCACATTATTTGGGAGATATACTTAATTAGCATTTTCACTTATTTTTCATGATTACTTGCCCGCCGGCCGACTACATGTCTTACCAACATACTCCTGAGTTCTGCGAACTGGAACTCCACCATACGCGTGCGAAAATCAGATCTGTGAAACGAGATTGAATCATCGTCTTTCAGATCAACAGACTAATTTACCTTCGACATTTTATTTGTTTTCTTGAAATGAAGATTCAATGGTGAAACTGAATCGTGTAATCTAATCATATGCAGATACTACATTACCCTGGACATGTCTCCAGCGCGCTTGAGCTAAAGCGAATTTTACTTAATATAACGCAATTTCCAATTTTAATCAAAGAATAAAATTACGCGAACTTGACCAATCTGAATAGGGCATTGGTCTATTTATCACTCAACGCGGCAATTATCAGCGCATGGCTACGATGAGAATGGTCGTCAAACTCAAGGAAAGGTGAGACGTTGTAGAGTTGAGTCTCAGGAGGTCTAACACAAATCCTCGCGGTCGGCGGCAAACTTAATTGACAACAATCACGAGTGTAATGACAACATAAAAAATAGAGCGTTTGATGACTACAGATTGAAATAAAACGCGCACACCTTCGCTCGATTGATGGATTGTTCGAGCAAACTTTGTCAGTCATCGGGATTAGGCGGGGGAGCATTCACAACAACGGACAAGCGGCTTTGGGCAATGTCACGCAGCGTTGAAATGAATATATTTGGTGGCCCTGGGCCGCTAAATATTTTTATCGGCTTTAACGGGAAAGCCCCATCATTTAATAAAATTAAATTTATAAGTTACCAAACTAATATTTCGAATTTACATACAGGTGTCGAGTGTAAAATTGTTTCTAGTTTTTATAGCTGAATAAAAATAAAAAAAATTAATCATTTGGTACAAAAATAACTCAACAAATATTTTCCCAATTTAATATAACCTACCAAAGTTAAACCGATATTGTATATATTTAAATTATAGAATTACATTTTCTTAGCTTGGTGGTGCATTTTGGTCTTTCAAATTTGATGCTCAAAATCAAAATTACGTTATCTTCGCATGCGCACAAAACAGAATGAGTGGAATTGTGGATTGTGCGCATGCGCAGATGACGTAATTCAATTTTGAAAATCAAATTTGAAAGACCAAGATGTGGTCCCTGGGCAATTGCCCAGTCGGACAAATTGATCAGACGCGATCGAGTTAGGCATTCGAGTGGGTCAGCGGTCCATGGTGGCGAATTTCCACCAGAACCTTATCAAAAGCCCCGTGGGAAACGCTGCCCGTGTCATCAAGCTGCCAAATACACACGATTTTAGAATGCGCAGACATTTTTCTTCTATATATATACGTCTAAACGCGTGACAGAATAGAGATAACTCTGACAGTTGGACGAGATCGCAACAGCATTTATCCCCGATCATTACATTAACCTACACATTGATTCTGTTCCCCCTCCGCCATTTGTGGCAGTTGATAAATGGCCGCCGATAATCTCTCTACAGAACGAGTAATTAAAAATATTGGTGGTAGTAAAAAAAACTTGCGCCACACCACAGGCCTGCCCAAAGCCGGTGTTGTGCAAGCGTCCTAACCACGTCTGGCAAACCTCAAACCTCAGTGCATCTGATCTTACTAAAGAATCAACCTTTCATTGATTAGGAGATCATTAATTTTCTCTATTGATGGATGGATTACAGGATCCCAAAGTCAAGACGAACGGAGTGACCAAGTGACAACAGATTTATTTCAATGAATCAGAATTCTTGGTTTTGAATGACATCGAATTTCATTTCGTTCGTTCTCTTTGTCGATCTCATGACTTGGCTAATCTGACAGTCCAGCATCAGCCCTCTGGTGTCGTTCCAGAGAATCAGTTGGCTCGTCTCAACTATAGTAGTTGGTCGATGATCGGAAAATTATCAATAGTTTTCGATTGTATTAAGAGTTATCAGCGGTGAATTGGTATTTGGTGGACAAAGCGATACTAGTGGCGACATTTTCTGCTGTCACCTGACAAATGGCTATACCGTGTGTGCGTCACCTATAGATCCTCATGTTAATTAAACCTTGGCATCTCGATATTTCGACTAATATCACGCACATTAATCAAACTGTCACACCGACCGTGGGAAAGACATATAGGAATGATGCGAATCGATGAATGGACATGCATATCATTAACAGGATATGCATAATGTCCAACAACAACAACAAAGACTAATGGTGCGTAAGACGACGACGATTATCTAAAAATGGTCAGCGGAATCTAAATTATTCTCGGTTTAATAGTCAATCTGATCAAATTTAATTATCAACCTACCCCGAAAAGAATTACCCGATCGATTGAACCGCTGCGATACAAAGTGGATGCCGCAGAAGTTCAATTCTCACCGACCCTTCCCAATTTATGTTTGCCACATTTAATTATACTCGTTTTTAAGAAAAACATACTTGTCACTGGCGAATACAGGATTTCCATAGGATAACTACTGAACGGTCGTTGCTTATCCTGATCAAGAACAGAACTTTGGTCAGTAAAAAAAATGGTAATTGGAATTAGGGGAAATCGCTATTACCTGTAGTTGACTAAAGCTCTATCATTCTCGTGCATCGTCATGCGAAATAAGACCTCGGGCGCTGGCGAAAATTTATCGCGTTGGCGTAGATTATTTTCCCCCCCGAAATTAACTAATTTTATGATCAGCAAATTAGGTGGATATCTCTTTTGTTGCCGTGAAACCATCTTAACCCAAAATTAAAGGCACTTAGACATCTTGCATAATTATTTCATTCTGTCCGATCTCGTTTCTCAAAGGCTGGTCAACACGTTTCTAGCTTAGTCAAGACACGTCAAGAAGTAATATTTACGGATGCTTAAAGGAAATCGGGAGCAAATAAATTTGTAGACAATTATTGTATTACTTTATACAATTGATTTATTAGCTCACACAAACTATTACTGAAATTGTTTAAAAAATAATTTTGAGCTTTAGATTTTGAGCTATAAATAAACAATAACATAATTCCATTCTAAAGCGATAAGTATTTGATAAACTGTTGTTTTTTTGGTAATGAAGATTGTTGTCGGTTGTATTTTTTTGTGTTACTTTAGATATCCTACATTTGGTATGAGCAGAAATATCAAATCAATTTTGCCCAAACATACTGAAGTTCAGAATGGAAGGACAGGTCAAAGTTCAAAAATTCTTAGAATTAATGCATTTTCAGTCCTGTTGTTGCAGTAATAATGGACAAATGAAATGACAATTGAATCAATATAGACTAGTGATACTTTTTGTCATATGAACAGACGTTAATTCTTTCGTTTTAATTTTGAGTCTAGGAAAGAACTTGTCACCGCGTACAAGTTCAACCGTTGACTGACACGAAATTGCTAAACAATGTTTACCAATTTTCTATGGAATGTGCCTCAAGAAGCAGGACATGCTAAATTTATGTTCGATTGTGAAGCGCTTCTTCCCCTCCAGTGTCATAATCGTCTGCTACCATTAAAACGCAAGCTTTATTACACGAGTCTGCGGCTGATTTCGGACATCTTTTGCCGCTCGTCTACACGTTAAGATGGCCTACAGCGGACATCAAGCGATCGGGCAATGTGGATTCGCAAAGCCTGACATGACTGCAAACGCGCCCTCTGGCGTCAGGTAGCTATTTCGGCACACGCATTCATTTTCGGCATTAAACTACACGATACGAGCTCGTAATGGCAGCATAATGGCACCCCTTGGGGCAGACACGGTGGCGGAATTGCCTACGCGCCACAACGTAGGGCTTCCTCTCTGGTCACTCACTATGATTTTCGATAATTAAACTCCCTGAACATGTTTCAATGGCCTCAACTGTGCCTTCAAAGGTGCCATCAACGCCGCCATCAGTGAAAATGTGAGCTTATGAAAGTTTATGGCATCGAATGTATTGTATTTTTTCATCCGACAACAGTATGTCGTATGATAAAACATACATGAGTCTCAATTTTGAGAAATTAATCTTAAATTTTAAAGTACCCTATCTTTAAGACAATGTACGACTAATTTTTTTTAAATAATTGGCAAAAAAGACTTTTGTAAGGAGTTGCCCATGATTGGCTGACTGGTGCCATTTGCCATTTGATTTGACAAATCTGCAGAAACGATCTCATAATCAACAAAAAAAAAAGTAAAATAGATTTTTAAAAAACATTAAATTATAATTCTAGAGTCAGCATCAAATAATTATACTGTATTTCTGTATCGGTTTAACACAACAGAGAGAAAATCATCTACAGTAGAAGTCTACAATATATCATGTACAATATTATACATGATTGCTGGAATCGCCTTAAAATCTACTTCGTCCCGAAGAAATCGATTCTTCTATAAATATGTTTTAAAGGTTTAACAGTAAATTACATTGCAGAAATTTGTTTTAAAGGTTTAACATTAAATTGCATTGCAGAAATTTGTACAGAGTGTGACTTATCGCTTCGCAACAGCTGAAAAAAATATGCCCACTGCAATAAATAACTGGATTTAAAGGTGAAAAATACTGATTTCAAAACAAAAACAATTTCTGAGTATTAATAGCATCCACATTTCTTACGATGGACTCTTCAACGAAAAGTTTTATAGGGCCAACGGGATGGTAAATACGCCCCTGGATAGACACACGGCTTTCTTAAAGATGGATGCGACTGACGCGCGGTTTACCATCATTGCCTTTTCGTGGCTCCAAACCACAACCTGTCCCTCAGGCCACCTAAACTAATTCATAGAATGTGCAAGCAGTGAACTTAAAATTCGATGAAACCTCTCAATTAAGGAAAAAAAGTGGGGATTTTATTTTTGAGAGGTCGACCGTCAGCGCAAGTTGGCCTATAACTTTATGCGTGGTTAATGACAGTTCAGCGCATCAATGGCTAACCACTCATTTGTTGATCATGCACAAAAAAAAATAAGAATAGAAACTCTGAAACTGGGAGTGGCAAGCAGCGCGAGGAACTTGGCTCTACCTGTAAATGTAATTATGCACATCAGCAAATGCAACATGGGTTGGGCTACCGCCACTTGAGACTCCAAGACTTAATCGCAGCCTACAGAAAATAGGTTTAGGAGATGCTAGAAAAAACACTCTCGATCTCGTTGCCGTTTTTATGATTGTGATGTTTACCACATCTGTAATATACACAACTGGCTTCTTGGTCAATTTTGATTTGACGAATGTCAACATACGAGTATGTCAAAATTCGTACGAGTGAATATTGTGTAATAAATACTAAATTATGATTACGTCTCTACGATCAACCACATCCCCTCCAACGCAGCCAACATTTGTCTAATGACATATGTCCAAATGACTTGTGGGTCTTGTCTAAACGAAGGACACGCAAAATCTCATATAGTGCCCAAGCACCAAAAGGGGTACAGAGGAGGTATTTAAATAAATAAATAAAATGCTTTGCCCTGTGTATACAAAACAGGGCCCACTTATATAACACATCGATTAATTAATTATGTCCATTTTTCTACTTTACACTTTTGATTAAAGTGAATATTACTGTTTACAGCGAAACGACTGTTCGGGGGAACAGTAACACACGTTTCTGAAGATCAAGATCACGGAAATTGGAGGAATGGATAATTACTTTTGGCGAGAAATGCTCCGAACGTTCGCTAACTTTATTTGAATATAACTTTGAACCCTTTAAGCGTTGCGTTTTTTTCTTAATGAGAGCACACTTCAAAATGACGTTTTTGACATTAATTATTCTTTTAAGCGCTGCTTAGAACCACTGAATAAGCGAGTTGCCTAATCGGTGACTGACGGGGAAATTATATTAGTCATTTTCAATACAAATAATTGCGTACTTGTCAAATGTTTTGAGCACATAGCCCCTACAAACCTTCGGGTGAGATGATCCATGTTTTGACGTGACAACATCTAAACAAGAGACACGCATGCTATTTTCGGAGACATGGTCATAGGATTGACGTGAATAAGTTCACAATCCAACGTCGTTTGTGCAACGGCGAATATAAATCAAATTCAGAATTGGACGTTGGATTGGGATCGAATTCATATTAACCCTACGGAAATACATGTATATCGGATCCGATCATTTTCTTCCATAGGTGAAGAATGTAATAGAACAAAGGTCATTTTCACTTTAAAAACAATGTTATCGATAGAATTTCATAGGCAAAATGGATACAGCCCCAGTCTGTTGCGGCAACTTCATGCAATTAGTAACCTTACCTTAAAACCAATGGGTAGAACAGGTACATTCTCGAAACTCAGACTACGACGTCAAAAAACGCTGTCAGGGCACCGGTAGCATGGCGATCGTCGCGTACCCAGCCGTACTGAGTGCAAAGTTCACGTTGTAGAAATAAATTGGAGCACAAACTTATCCACTCTGTCCAGCGAGCAACGCCAATTCTTAAAAAGTTTCGCCAGAAACGATCTGGAGGTGACAACGGTGAATAATCACTATGGGTTTTTGGACGATTTTTGACCGACATTCTAAACAGCGGCGTCGGGGCTGGTCGTAGTGGACATTGCAGGAATATCCCCAATATTCATTAAAGATGAATCTAAGTGCGAATTTGTAGACACTGGGCTGGTTTTATTCTTAAAACTGCCAAGATGTGTGTGTGTGTTTGCCGAGCTGCTATAATACATTGAACGGCAATAATTACGTCACCAACAATTGAAAATGAATCGATTTGCGCATGTGTGGGCAATGTGTATTCGCGTAAAAAAAGTATTCGTATAACTGTCAAGATGTGTATGTGTGCTGAGCTGCGTTAATAAATTGTAACATTCACCATACAATGACAGTTAACGTTGTAAGTGATTAAAAGAACGCGCCAAACTTGTGTGTGTGCACTTTAAAGATGCGCATTTAATGACCCAACTTCCGTAACATCAAGATTTCTGAACTGCCTTTACGCTATCGTGATTTAATATACGTATTCACGTCAAAAGGTGGCTGTGACCATTTCAACCATCGCCTTAATTAATTAATAGGACGTGGATGTGTTTTGAGACGATTTTATAAATTTAAGACGGCACGCCACCTTTTCGAAATCTTCGTGCGTCACCGAAGTGTGTCGCTACTTTTTAGGATGCTGTTACTTAAAAATGCAAGTTACGTCTGTTGAGAGATTGCATATCATTAAATACGATAAACAATTACCTTAATATTTAATTGAGGAGCAGCACCACGAATGCTCGCAACCAAACGACGTGGGCATACTCCAATGTAGACAAGGGAATGGCTGGAAACGTAATAAGCCTGGAGCAGAGGGCATATATGTGACAAGGTCAACTGCTGGGTACCTAATCGCTGTTATAATACACCGAGAGTTAATAAGACTCGCGAGCAGACATGCTTCCCAAACAATATAAAAGCCATCTATGGCTGCATGCAATTTGCATAATGTTTACTCATTATCACATTTAATATGCATGAACCGCCGCTGCCTTTGATTTCGATTTAAGATGGTCTGGCGAGTGCTTTTTCTTGCTTCTCTCGTTCCAGCATCTCCGAGTGGTGAAAAAATTCACAACGGCTGGCTAAATATAAGCCAGAATCACGCATACAAAATCTCGGAAACAAAAGACTCAGTTTTCGATGATATCTTTCACATACCGACTGCGTTTTCTTAAACGAAAAAAGGGCGGGCGGCAAAAAATGTGGCGCCAATTTATACGTAGGCAGCGGAGGCGACACGCTGTGGCCACAATTGCAATCATAGATGTTGGATTGTTGGGGTGAGTTAAATGAAAACATCCAGCTACAGCAACAAACATATTAAAAATAGCTGTTCAGCTCTTGGTTTTCGAGATTCATTTTTGTTCTATCACTTAATTTAGATTTTTTTTCATAACAATTCTCACGTACAGTATATTGCCGACAATAACTATGAAACGGACCATTCAAAACTGCACTTTTAAAAACAAAGCTGACATTCAGCGAAAAGGTACCTAAAACCTTAATTATTAAAATCGACTGTCCATAGTTTTTCGGGACAATCCCTGCATTTCTCCAGTGTTGCCTGAGCGTTTGCATCTTCTTAACTTACTGCTAAGAACGCACAAACTTTAATAGCACTGTAAAAAGAAAATGTCGTAAAACATTTTAATCCATTCTAAGATAATTTAGATTATTCATTTTAATTGAATGATTTTTAGGTGTATTAGTTTTTGCGGATTTACAGATTTAGGGTTTGTTGAATCATTGACTTTGAGCCATAAATTGCAGAGCTGGGTAGGAATGGAACGCAATAAAGTTCCAGTTCCAAGAACGCGTTCCTTTTTGGAGGAACGGATAATTAAATTAAAAACACATCCCCAGAATTGTGACCAATAAATGCAACAAAGTACAATAGTTGGAGACATGTGTTCATTGTTGAATTTATTGGTCACAATACTTATACATCACAATAGAAATATCTCTAGATCCTTGGCCTCGCCAGACTTGTGGTCATGACACTTTTTCATTTCTTAGATTCCCAAAATTACAAAATTCCTAGATTTTAATGAAAATGTGAATGCATATATCGATTACTTTTAAATTAACTATTTGGAATATGACGTTTTCAACTTTCAATGTTGTTCTCTTTATAAGGGGTCATTTCAGAATGATGTATGCCGGGTGTTTAAAATCATATTACGGTGCACTTGGGTCACTCTACTCATGTCAGTGGGTAATTGTACTATGTGCAACCAACCAGCAGTTCCCCAATGACAAGGGTGTCGTGAAAAGATGTATCCTATCCCTCACCTATTTAGCTCATGAAGAGAGCGCAGCATGAAGATGATTATTTTATACTTAATAACATCACACTGATGGAGAACAGTACAAATGTTTCTATTTTAATAGTGAATAGTAGATTGCACGACCTCAATATTAAAAAAACTATCAAATTAGTGGCAGCAGGAACTCCCAGGAGGCTGTCAGGGAATGTCAGGAGGCTATGAGGTGGAAGTTGAATATGTGTTCTTGAGATCCAAGATGACTGGGGGAGGATATACCAGAAGGTATAGTCCTGTCTCTGTATAGCCCTGGAAAAGAAGGCCATGAAAGAAAAGTGTGCCCACAGATGCTGAAGTTAAAATTGCAAAGGCCCAGTGATGTAATTTAGATGTAAAATCTAGAGGAAACCCAAGACCTCTCTGAAAGCCATGCTAGTAGATAACATTGGTTGTTCTACTTTGACCATGCCATGAATGAGGGAATGGAAAGACATTATGCTGGGAGATGCAGCAAAGAAACAGGCAGACCAAGTAAGGAAACATCAGGTGGATGATGGGTGGGATCACGCAGAGCTCATGACTACTCTGTATACCTGCATCAGCTGCAGGAACAATTTATCTTTTGGAAACACTGAACAGCTTTCTTCTGCATGGTCACCAGAGATCGGGTACGACTTTAGTAACTTTTTTATTGATTCAATAATTTTTTTACAAATCGAAAAACCACCTATGTCCTTTGCACACAATCGAGTGGACTACCATACAGTTCATGTTCCATGTAACAGATAATCAAAAATGAGATAATTATTTTTTAGGTTTGTGACATCTTACAGACGCCAATCTCACTCGATCTCGGTGCCTTCAAAGTGCTACCCAAATAAATGGCAGTGGCGACTTGCATGTGCCGGAATATCCCGCTCGGGCGATGTGAGCGAACCAAAAATGCAAATATTTCGTCGGCGCCGCTACGTGCTCAACAAACGATTCGTCTCGCGAGTTGATGGCCAGAGTGTCAGGAGGTTGCCTGGGAAAGACGAATCGAATGTTGCGGTCAGCGGGGGGCCTGGCTAAAAATTGTCCAACCGACGTTAAACAGAGTTAATTTGCCAGACGCCCTCTCTCTCTCTCTTTCTCTCTCTAAAATGGGTCCACGGTCCACCAGACAAAGAATCTTAAGGTTAGAGATTAGAGCGATCACTTCTGATGTTCGGTTACGGCGACTGTATGCTTCGAAAACACACAGTACGTATATTTATTTATTTGTCTTCATTTATCACGAGAATTGTTTAAAGAATCTTAGGTTGAATGATTCGATGTACTTGAAAGAGTGCCAAAGAGTACCAAGGCAATAAAATTTCCAAATTAACTTAAAATTTTGCATATGGACATACCATATAATTTATTTGAAGATTTCAATAATAAAAAACTTTGAATGAATAATTTTCAAAAGTTTAAAAACATTTTTTTTTTAAAAATCAATAAAACACAATAGACAATTTATTTTTCATTAATTATTCCTGCATTTTAGTTCCAGAATCATCAAAATAACGTAAGAGAATTTAAATAATTTTAGAAATAATAGAATAACTTTAAATCTTTAATAACTTTAACTCTCACATAGTGCCTAAGCACCGAGAGGGGTACAGAATCTTCCTGTTGTGACCCGTCACTTCAGTGAATTAAAAAAAATATATATATATTTTTCCGAACCATTCGTTTTGGTGATGAATTAAAAAATTGCCTCTCTTTGTTCCTGCGGTTTTAATTCCCGTTCCCGCTTAATGGGAAATAAACCCCTGCTCATATGGACACAATTCTACGCGAATCGACGCGCTAATATATATACCTGGATTTGAACCTATTTTCTTGTTCTCCTTTACAGCCATCGCGAACAGTCTTCGGATTCTACCGGTGAAAATCTTTGTGAAAGTCTCGCGTAAGTATGGTACGCTCAAATGCGTCGGGTCGCGGCGGCGCCCGTTTAATATTATGTGTAAGCCTATTCATAGACGCGAATGTAATTAACGCTCAAGAATCCAACCGCGTTGGGAATGTGTTTGCGCTTTTCAGAGTATTATTGTTTTTACATTGGATCGCTTAACCTGGGAAAATCGGTATTTCACGAAATCGAATTTACGACTCGTCGTACGTAGTCGACTGTGGCTCGACGGTCCCGAGTTCGATTCCTGGCGGAAGGCTCTCGTTTATTTGATCCCGGGGTGGAAACTTGTGGTGAAAAAATGTTCCTCGTGCTGTGCCGAAGCACCAAGAGGGATTCAAGATATGAACATTTTTCTATTAGTTCTATGTATATTAAACTGATGTCCTCTAGAGATCGAGAGCACCAGTATACTATTTAGAAAGTGGCAGATTGTGGCCAAGGGGAACAGATTTCACGAATGACAATTTTAATTATCAGAAGCAATAAGGCTGACAAATTTGCTATTAAAAAGTCACCAAAGGCGACAGTGCATACAATAATTGAACCGAATGTTCGCCGTTCACAAATGGTTATCCAAATTCCTATTGACATTAGGCACGTCTCTTCATTGAGAGGGATGTCTTATGCATAACTTCACAGAAGAAACTCCTAATGTCCGTGTCTGATTGTCCAAAGTGACAGTCGTACACTTAATGGAAACTGTATATAGCAGGTGGCGGCGACACAGTCGGTGTAGATTTCACCGCACTTTCTATGGATGAGATTCGGGGAATATATCCTCTTAAAGCGTAGCTTGATTCGGTCTGAGCTTCTGTTGTAAAACCGCCGCGTGTCAGTCTAGGCAGCCCATGCGCAATACAATTAATTTTTTCTGGGAAGAAAAATGCGACTATACTATGCGGTTTTTACATGTGCGTGATTGCGGTCCGCTCCAGTAGGTTTGAAGATATCTAACAGACACCTAAAGGGATTTCTTGGAATACATCAAGACGACTAATGGCGTTGACTCAGGACACCTTGTCAAACGCTTTCCAAAATTCTCTATGCGTCCGAATTTACATCTTGCCTTCGTCTTGGCTCGCTGACTGACATATGGCTATATTATTTAATGTAAACTATCCCGTCAGAAACGTGTCAAGATACATCAAATGCTTAAAACAAGAAACATGATTAATTATTTTCTAATTTACACTTAATTACAACAGACTCAGTTAATTCTATAAAGTACACTTGAAAAGGACACGTCTGATAAAACTTTGTATTTGTCTGTATTTGTACAATATAACAGTGATTTCAAAAAATAATTTTCATAAAAAGTGTGTTCTTTCAACTACTGTGAATGGCGCAATAAATAGTGTACGAGAATTGCATTTTCATAAGTGTCCGTGATCGAATAAACGGTTCCTCATCGAACCTAGGAACTCCCCTCAGAAAATGGGTGTCCTTAGAAACCGATTCGACGAATTTTTCATTAGACATTGAAATGGGAAAGCCACATGGAAAGTTACGCTCTTAAGACCTATCGAGCACCTACGTAACATAAATGCGCGTTGTAAAACTCAGAAAGCTGTTCGTTTAAATATATAGCGCCTTAGACAACGTCTTGCCGAAAGGTCAGATCACCTTTAAACATAGCCATTTGTTTCATCGATTTGCCGGTAGGTGGCTATAGATGACCGTTTACTATTGTGGAGTCTGAGATATTTGTTAAGGAGGTTCACCAGCGTGTTCGCCCTAAAAAACCAGGAGGCAACCTGGTAATGCTGCCTAGCCCATGCTTAGTATAAGCTACCTAGGTAGGGCCCTTTAACGTGTACCTGAATTCGTCCAGGCACGGGTCCCACGGCTTTACTTCCGTTCCGAAGGTAGGTGTACGTAGGAATTTCTCTCGCCCGAAAAATTCCGAGGGTCCCGGTCGGAAATCGAACTCGTGATCACGGGAATAACAGCATTACGCCACACAAGAGCTTCTTCGCCAATAGCAAGACCAGCTGGCGGTCAGAACTCCCGGTATTACAAATATACTGTGAAGTGAAAATGTTTTGGAAGTTTACACGGGGTTGACTTTGAGCACGTGGCATTGATCGATTAGAACACCCTGCGTCGAGACTGCCCCACCTCATCCCCCATGTGGTTGGTAAGGGACTTTAAAGGTAAGCGACGAATGCCCCGTTGAGCTTTCATAAGAACACTCCTAAGGCCCCGGTTTGTATCTCAGGAGAATATTTGCGCTCGTTCAACACCGAGAGGAAGCTCTTGTTCACAAATGATCCCCTTCGTGATTTTCAGACCATATAATATAAGTCGTGAGATCATTGCAGTGCAGTGAATGTGGCCCTTTGAGCGTGGAGGTTGGCCAGCCACTCGAGCAAATTAATGCCGACGCGGTCAAGTCAAAATCACGTCAATTGTCGCTGGGGCAGCTACCGGCCGTCGGCGGGTGGGAGGACTGATCCATCATTGTTTCGAACCCATGTCGCAGCAAGTCAGGCGCGAGAACGTGTCAAAAGGTGAGCATGGTAGCGTCATGATAACTCATGTTTGTAGCGCAACAAACCGTGCACAAAAGTCACTACACGGTTAAATTAGGATGTAAACATGAGTGACGTGTGAGGACTCGAGTGAAGGATGGGGTTCGTAGTAAAGCGCATAACATATTTATTTGCCTAACCGCGAACTTCAAATTGTTCTGTACGGTACAGAAACCAATCTTATGTTGCGTTTTAAATGGTCTTGCGTAAACTGACATTTCTTTGGTTATTTGTCATTGAATCCTCTATGGGGGTCTTCATAGATTCCAACCAGTTAATTTAAATTAAATAAATATCATAATAAAGTAATTTTGTGTTGTATTTTACTCGTAGTATGCCAGTATTTTAATCTATATTCTTATTCACATTTAAATGCCCTCGTTCCTTCCCTGTTCATTTGCCATATGTTGTTTATTTATTATCTTTCTGAATTTTTCAATCTTGCGAGCTACTTAGAAATTTAACAAACTGTTATGGAAGAGCGGATAACCTGAAAATATGGACCCCATTTATAATTTTTTATAAGTCGGGCAAAAATAGTCCAATTAAAGAAGATAGATTGTCGGTAAAGCAATCAAAACTCGGATCCTAAGACTGTCTACCTTCATGACACTTCTAAGTAGTGGGAAACTAGAAAATTGAAATTTGAGTCTTGGAATTTCAAAGAGGATACTGTTATCTTAATTATCGTCACATTTCATAATAATTAAATTATTTTTAACCGACTTATTAAAAATAGTAAATGGGGTCCATAGTTTTAGGTTCACCCTGTATAAACAAGTAGAACATAATATTCAATAACGAAAAAAGAAGTGCTGAGATATTGTAAGCAGTATACTGTCTCTTATAGTTTAAAACTTTATATGAGGGCCTGTCAAACAAAGCTAACCCCTTATTATTAAAGGTGGTACCAGCACAGTGTTCACCATTTCAAAATTACTTAATTCAATTAAAATTGCTTTTGCATAACGGTCCAACTAAAACTAAAAGAAACATTTACCTTCTTTTTGAAAAACCTTCATTTGAAAAAGATGTTATAGCAGAAATTAAGCCTTCTATTCGGTAATTACTGATTTTCGAATGGTTGTTAATGCATTATGAACGCACTGAGTGAAACACTATCTGAAATCCATTTGAAATAATACCACGAATATGGGTATTGCAAGAATATAAATTAGGTTGTTTTGGTGACTTTCGTCAGAAAAAAGAAATCGTCAACGACCGACCCAATTAAAAGAGCCGACCGGCATGCTTTAACAAATTCAAATATTCGCGCTTCTCCTAGAGTATTTCATCTAAGGCGCTTTTGCCTATCGATACCACGATACAAACGAAGGAATGCCACCTGAGCGGCACTAAAATTGAATGCTGAATGCTCGCTCGTAATCGAAAAGCTAGTCGAAAAGCTAGTCGACTACACGAGCATGTGTTGCCATCTACACACAGCCTCCTGAAACATTGAAACAAATATTGCGTTATTCGCGTCATTACAGTCATTATTCGTGTATACAGATTTGAATTCTGATGCGACTGACGCCAAATCACAATGTTTGGAATGCAACGTTAATTTAATATTCAGTTTTACTTTTACAAAAGCACGTTGTTCCTAAAAAGAAACTCATTCCCCTGTACACTTACTTAATCATTAGCGTCTCAAATATTTTTATCGAATTATATGATTTCATTTTTTACAATGGAGAACATTTTTTACTAATTCACCACATTTCGCTCGTTCCTGACACGCAATCCTGTTGCGTTTCAGACACTTTCTCGAAACATTTCAAATGAGAGAATATCTAATACACTGAAGTCGAATTCCTAGTCAGTTTGAAATTTGTCGTATAATAATAGAATGTGACAATTATCATCACCAAAGACTCGTCACCTAAAGCCAGCCCATTGTCTCGAAAGCCACCAGAGAAAATCCAACGCTTTTGTGCAAAAACGGAAAGAATTTCTTACCAGGCTCACGGAAACAACTCTTGCTTCTGTGCTCTTGCTACTGTGAATTAGAAAACTCCAGGATCTAATAAAAGCCATGTGCAAGATAGGGACTGTTACCCCACATTTGCTGTTTCTGTCATGAAGTGGGAACGAATGCGCTACGGAGCGGTTATTCTGGGATGCGGACGATGCACCGTTTGGATTGTTTGACGGCAATGACGTTTAATCGCCATTGGAAATAGCGACACGTACCGCAGTGCATCAGTATAAGGCGCGCTAGCCCAATATTGAAAGCAAGCGCATTTTAATTAAAATAATTCAGTGTGGCTTATGGGGCACTTCGAAATGACGCGGAGCATTCATAAATATAACATTAAACTTAATCGACAATTTAGCATATATTCGGCTCCCGATTGGGCGTTGACTGAGAAGCCTAAAGTTCCGTCAGTCGACGAATTTTCTCCCAACCGCGAGCAAGGTAACGAAAGAGGACAGAAAGTCTAGAGTGCTCATAGTCCTATAGTCAACATAAAATCAGTCAGTAAATAAAGTGTGTTCATCAGTTGCTCAGTAGATGCGTCACGATCTCAAACGTGAATAGGTGACTCAAGTACCTGTATTTTTGGGAGACTGTAGGAAAATAATTTTCCGTGATCGTCTCAGGGCGCAACGTCACCACGAGATGGCACAAATTCGCCATACTTTTTAAAGATGACTATTGTTAGGGACACTATTTGGGTTCCTTTTGTAGACGATATGACTTATTATTGGTAGTTGTTTCTAAGCTTTTCAGTTCATTGAATGTGAGCGCGCCAACGGATACAATTTTAATTCGGAAGAGTGCATATGCATCCGTAACTCGGCACATTGGCGAGGCAATATCCGCGTATGCAAATGTCGAGAGCCCGGAAAATTGACCATCGTCTCATGAATAATTCGAACGCGCGCGAGCCGGCTCACTCCGGGGCGCGATCCAAGAGCCAACAGGAACTTCCGGCCTTCATTCGACGGGACAATGGAACAAACGTTTTAATCTGGCAAATGCAACCGCACCGAAGATAATTTCGATTACACCCCCTATAGAACGTACCGCAATCCACCTTCACGAAGCAGATTATTATAAAACTACGAGAGTGTGCTTTTGCCGTACTCGCTCAATCCCTTTACTACATAACTTTCTCGTGTTCAGTGCAGTTCACATTTTTCACAATACTAATGTCAACCGAATATATTTTTCAGGAGATATTCCAAATAATATACAGTACTGCAATGGAACTCTTTCTTCTTGAGTTTACGACTGACTGTGGTTCGGCGATCCCGGGTTTGATTCCCGGCGCAAGCTCTCGATTATTCGATCCCGGGGTTGGAGAAATGTGCCCCTCACATAGCAGAAAATCCTGTAGAAAAAATAAAATTTGCGCAATAAAATATTTCGCCTGAACGCTCTTACACCTAATAATGCAAATTTCTAAGAATTTTGCATTATAAATATTCTATAATTAAGTAATATATTTTTCTTTAGCTATGTTAGTGTTCCAGTCAATACTGAAATTCGAAACTTAAAAGAAAAACTACAGATAATCAATAAAAACTTAATTAAAATATTCTATTTGATCAAACCTTTTTTCAAATGGTCTAATCTCTGAATACGTTGTCTCGTAATCTGAATTATTTGTCAATTATCTTGATATTAAAAAACAAATGTGCAATGCGTGCGAATAATCAAAATTGTGAAAATGCACGATAATTAAAAAAAAGTACTTCAAATTTCAGTTCAGTGTACAATTTTCTTCTAAATTTTTGTTCCGATAAACATTAAAAAAATACAGGAAAAGATAAAAGCTCTTTGAAATACGGTCCGAATTATCGCGTAGAAAAAGGTGACACGTCGTAGATCATTCTTGACTATGAATGCAATCTGTGAATATTTTTCACTTTGACGTCACACGTTGGAGTGTGACGTTCAAGATAGATCCTGGGATCGGGTTTGGCGGACGTGATCGATGACTACAAGCTAGATGCAGACGTCTCACTTGACGAAGGCTTATTTAATGCGATTCAATGGGACACGAAATGTGCATTAACAGTAGCCATAGAAAAAGGCGACAACATTTAGATTTTCGTCGTAAGCGTTCTCTGGTCACTGACGGCAAGCCGTTCGACTAAAATCAGTGAAGACATATTAGAGAGGTTATTTCTCCCTTCCAAAGCGAAAGTGTCGTCGTAACTAGTTGCCACAGCCTCGTCCTGAATTCAACGAATTCAACTTTCTAAAGAGGTAACATTTTAAAAGAATTTGTAAACAAATGTTTTGGGAGTAAAAACCGAAACGGTACTAACATATTTTATATACTGCATATTAAATTATTTGAATAAAATATAACACAGGTGTCGCACAAAAAATGTTAAAAGTTGCCAAGTACAGTTAGGTGTAGTTTCACAAAAAAAAACGTTAGCATTGATCGGTATTTTAAACTGATCGTCGTTTTATAACACACACATTTTATAAACGTAGTACTCTCTGTGAGCGGGATATATGAAAGCCAGATGTTTAAAAGCCAGATAATTAAAACGTATGAACTAAGTTGCAAGAGAATCAGCCAACATTTCGCAAAGATATGCCACCACTTTGGACCACCTTAAACATATAAACAAACTGAGTTTCTTTATGTTCAGCACCACTGACTCCTCGATAGAACTAACATAACATGAGACAGATTTGTTAGGACGTCTGGATGATATTAACTGGAAATGATGAATTCGGGACAGTTATGTCCCGAATTGGTCCCTTTTTCACCATTTCCAATTAATATCATAACATATTGCAATTTTGTTTTAATTAACTTCTAATGATCAGACTTTTTGTCAGGAGTTTCAGCCACTACCAGCACACTGGGGCTCCAGTTTCGAAATTTCAGACTCGAATTTCGATAATCCCATTGCGTTATTCTCTTCTATTCTCTTCTATTATGGAATGCCTAAAGTTTATCGCAAGCTCTCTAACTTTCCCTCCAAATTTTTTTTTTAATTCATTGAAGTGACGGGTCACAACAGGAAGATTCTGTATCACTCTCAGTGCTTAGGCACTATGTGACAGGCACATTTTAACCAGTACCCCGAGCCGGGAATCGAACTTGGTACCGCCTAACCACAGTCCGTCGCTTAACCAACCTGCTCTACGACGGGTTGTCGGGAAATTGCCACCATGTCCACCATATTCAGTGCCATGAGCGGCCATAACTGAAACCGAATGACCTAACAGCATGGCTTTTACTGGATACGGTGGAAACCTTCCAAACCTAAGCACCACGAACTATGGGTATTACCGCCAATAACAGTTTCAGCGCATAGCCACCCAATTTCCGAGAACACAACGCGTCGGATTGATGTATTCGGGTACTGATATTGATCATCACGTGCCAAATCGATCGATAAAGGACGAAAAATGGCTCGGAACTAAATGAAAAGTGCATTTGTAAGACAGGCGTATTCAGTTTAGACTCGACTTTTCAATATATATATGAACAACATCGGACACGAGAAGATGGAGGGAAAGAACTGAACTCAAACAGACCCCACATCGCCTCTTCTATTCGGGTTTGAATTTAGTTCAGACACATGACGTCACATATCGTCGTAAATTGTGTTATTCCAGCATCGACGCAATCAATTTTCTTTTGTCGGAAGTGGAATCAGGAGGTGGGGGGGGGGCTTCAGTGCCAGTCACTTGACTGGGCAAATATGTAATGCCACTTCACAAAAAGGACTCTAAATTATATTTGTCGTCTATTTTGGAGAAAATATATTTTATGCGACCTTGTCATTGGTTGGTTCGACTTACACAGTTAACGTTTATCACTAGAGGGCGTTAGTATAGGTGCCACCTGCAAGAGTAGAAGGCAAAAGTGGAACTGTCATGAAATATCTCATATTTTACGGCGACTTCATTTAATTATTGTAATTATTTTTAGTGTAATGATATTATTATTTGAATATTTGTCATATGGCATGCGATTTTTTTGCGTGTAAATTTCGTTCTTCTCAAAACGGACGCGTCTTCTGGTAGAGGGCGCTTTTCGTTATGACGCGATGAGCCTACAGGCGATGAGCCGAATACTTCAATATTGTTGCAGACACAGGCGCTCATTTGTAACACTGAGATCATGATGTGGCCTGTTGTACCTGTACAACAGGCAAAAACATCCCGAAAAGTGAGTGGCGCAGACGCGATAACCCATCCCATTTTTTCCTTAACGAGATGTCGCGCGAATATCTCTAAATAATTCGCAAGAGAATTCCCCTCACTTTTATATTTCAATTTTCTCGATTCGGTCAAATTCTACTCAAAAATTTCCGGTTACTTCTTTGTCAATGCAATTTATTTTGGAACTAATAGAATTTTCAATATAGTCGGTTCATTTTGGACTTCCTGGCAAGTATCCAATGTGTTTCAATGGGAGTCGGTTACTGAAGACAGAACTTAGCACTTCCATTGGAAACGCACAAGAAAAGGTGACGCAGCGCCGTTGAACATGCCATCGGGCGCCATATACCTATATCTATCTGATGTATAACGTGGGATCTCTGGAGGATACGCTCTTTTTCTATTCTACGTGAACCACGTACGTGGAAAGAAGGAGCCGAAGACAAATTTAATTCGACGCTGGGGAGACTCGATCAGCCACTTCAATCGGCTGAAAGAAATGGCGTCTGCGATCGATCAAAACTGGAAGCGCGACCCTATCAATTACGGTGGGACTTACATCTATCTATATGTGCCTCTACCGACAGAACCTTCATATCCTATGTGACAAAGCCATAGTCTATTGTCATGTGAGCGCGCATGTATGTACGTGATGCACCGAAATCAGATAATTCGAGGTCGCCTTGTCTGACTTTATAATTATGCCTTGTTTAAATTCTTACGACAGAATTTAAATACATTTAACATCAATAAATAAATAAATGATAAGAAAATATTTGTATATTACAGAGTAACAATTCATATACGAATTCTATAATACTTTTTGCGAATTTCGCATTCCAATGGCTAAAGGCAAATGAAATGGCGCTTGCAAAGGAAAACACACAAGGCGGTAGCATAATTAAGCGGTTAACAAGTGCAGCGGAAATCGGCTATGCCTGTATCCGAATCCCCGTTAATTATTTAGTTTCCTAATGGGAATTCGCTCAACGAAATGGGACGTGGCCAACCGACGTGGGTGGCGCCGTGGGTGGGCGTCGTCGTAGACATGCGAAGACCGCGAACTGCCGTCATTTAAGAAATAGAATCATTGGCGTCAAATGCCATTATCCGTTTTAGATCTATTGCACTGTTTTCGACTACAGTCGGAACCCTGACATATGCTCGCTGCTCGCAAGCACAAGCCTAATCTACAGCTGTGTATACGTAATATTTATGTCGCCGTTCTCAGAATATAAGATCCAGTGGGTGATTATTTTCGTCCGGCGTTCAGATTGGCGCAAGTATCGATCGACTTTTTCAAATCGATGTCTATAAAAATATTTCTTATAAATCAGTACACACAATATTATCATTCAAAGTTTACGTATCAGTCGCTGTGTCTTATTAATGATTAAAAGAAAAATATATTGTAATTGTAGTAAGATATATAGTCCTACCACAAAAAATTGCGGTCTGTTTGTTCACTTTAAACTTGTCCGGTCTGAAGATCGTCTACTGTGTCGTACAATGACGAGAACGAGAACTATCACAATTATTGTGAAAATTAACTGTTCATAAATGTATATATCAGTGTATCCTTAGTCTCCATGGTAAATTGGCTTTCTGCGCACTTTTATTATGCACATACTGTCTCAGGAGGACAAGTATATCACTGTACTTTTTTTCAACAAAAGAGAAAAGGGTCGCAGGTTCTTTTATGTGGCAAGGTGAACGGCCGATCCTGCAGTCAGAGATGAAAGTAGAGTCGTCAAAAATTCTGCAAAGTGCGTCTCGGCCGGTAGGGTATAGGCCGCGGCGGTTTTTCTGCGAATGAGCAGCCGGCTGGGGCATAAGCCCCGAGCGCGAGTAGTGGATGGAATCGCAAATATACATGCACAATAAACAATATACACGATATACTCTAATGCAATACATGTTCTGACAGTTAAAAAAGTAAAAAAATTGAATCTAGGATTTACAACATATTTTATATGTAAGTAGGGTGCATTCACCTGTGCATAGGAAGAAATTATAAACATAGATACAAAGCCTGTGATCGATATTTGTTATTTAGGTGAGGATAACAATCATAATCGGATTATTTGAAAGCCTGTGCTTAATACTCTACACACTTTTTGATTAGTTTTTCTTGAGAGTAGCTCATGTTACCAGTTCAGCATTGTATCATGGTTAGTGACAATTTTAATGCCTAACAACGAGTAACTGGACAAGTACATTTAATCTAGTTGGTAGACTCTAAAAAAGATTCTGCGTTGGCGCTATTTAGTTTGACAAACAAAATTAAATAAAAACAGGATCACTTGAAAAAATACATTTTTCAATAGTTAATATAGAATTCTCTCGCCTTACGAACAACGACATCGCGACAACGCACATTGCGACCCATCAGACAGTGAGCAATACTTGTATTTTGATTGGTAAGCTGTTTTGAAATATGTGATCGAATATGACGTATCTTGTGCGTGCACGCTAACAAGAAAATAGTCATAATATAGTTTAATCAACCGAATAAAACAGTTAATAATTAAAATGGATGAGATCGTGAGATCGGGACAGCGTCGAAAGAAAAGAAGGAACTGAGGGGCGAACTCCAAAGTTATCTCAACTTATATATACATGTACATGCACGCACATTTGAGGAGATAGGACAGATTCACATTTTTTAAGCCCGATCAGGGTAATAATAGGGAACGTTTCCTTCTGACCGATGTCCAGGTATTGGACTGGATATGCTGGATATATGGGTATATGCTGGATAGGACAAAAGAAAAGAGTACAAGTCGTCCAGGGCGGCATCACTTCTTGGCATGGGCACGCATATGGTCGCCCAAAAAGTGACGCATCGTATTTCGCTGACGAAGACGTTACAGTCACGCCACCGGTCACCGTTCTCAACACATTTTTTCATCTTTTTTTTTCTACCTCCCAAAAAAAAGCCCCCAACGGACCACCAGCACTCGGATGACAGCGCAGATGTCCGCCAAATTAAATTCGGCAGTAACCGCGTCATAATCGAATGTGCGCAGTCGAAACACGTAATTGCTGTACCTGGACGTTTGCCCATAGAAATAATAAGGAATCGTTCCTTTTCACAATAAAGGAAGACGAAAAAATTATTTTCAACAATCGTTATTAGGAGGCCAGAAAAGGAATATCGAATATGGTCAGCAAAAATAAGTTTCCAAAGCTTGTAAAGAAATGCCCAAAATCGACTGTTTGATTGCAAATATAGGTTCAACATTTTAAAGAATTAAAGGCAAAATGTTTTAAAGCATATAAGACATTATGAGCGATTTTAACTTTTATTTTTCCAACTAACTTTAAAATACTAAAATTCGCAAACATTGCGGCTACGGTCAAAAATATTTTGTCGTGGGCGTAGTTCTCTTAATAATTAGAAAATTTGATAAACGCAAAAAAAATCTATAAGCTAAAAACCAAAATCACAAAATCAATTTTGATCCATATTTGGTAACGTAAGCACACAGACTAAGCTTGCAACTAATCTTTAGTTTTAAGACTGCCCAAAGTTAAATTATGTTTTTCCCGCTCGGCTATTCGCGCAAGACATGCGGTTGCTAGGCAACCTTACAGACGAATATTTTTTCTTTTCAAAATTCGGGATTGCTGGATTATTTTCTGCCACGAACATGCGCACAATCAAACAATATGACGACGTAGTTTATGATTAGCTGATAGGCTGAATTGAAGATATGAACTTTAGTACAACAGGCGTCTTAGATGACTACGCTGCGATCGAGTAGCAGCATTTGGCAATGTCACGAACAGACATTTGCTAGCAAGACAAATGAATGTCGCTAGTGACTGACTAATCCATAAATAAATCCGCTCTTTTGGCATATTTACGATGGAACGACAATATTGTTATATGCCACTATACGCGTATTCTTCTCAGACCATCACCAAAATTGAAAACACCTCACGAATTTTAAATAACACTTTTCACAAACCTGAAAATAGCTTTCAAATAGTTTGAGAATAGGTGGCTAGCTTTGAAATTGCTTCGTTTGTCTAAGGTATTTGGAATAATTGAGAAAATTCTTTGTTGAAATAATTTTTGTCAAAACTATGTGCAAAACTCGAATAAAAGAAAATAGTAATTCCCCGCAGAATTACAAATTGAAATGTTATCCACATAAAACGTTACAGATATAAAACGACTATTTCAGAGATATGTTAGAGTTATTTTGGAGTATAGAAAGAATGACAGGTGAAACGTTTAGATGTTTCATTCCCACGGAAATGGCAAATTGTAAAGCAACAGAGTGTTGTGTGATTGCCCTACACGGGGCAGCAATGCAATCGACATGAAATTG
>JAQGBY010000647.1:0-39775 GCA_034698785.1 Mycogona germanica | reverse complement strand
GACGTAAGGCCTGTAGTGCGGTTGGCTACAGTTGATTAAAAAAAAAAAAAAAAAAAAAAAAATTGTCATTTGCCAGAAAACAATTCGGAGCTACAGTCGCGAAATAAATGCGCTACCCACCCCGTATTGTCGATTATTCATATATTTACATTTACAAAATGCACAATCCAATATTTGTTCACTGAGGGGTTGCTAAATGTACAAATAATCGGCACTTCTAATGCGGTGGTTCGTTGACCGAGCACGAGGTACAATACATAGAATGGTTCTGCCCGGATATTTTATTGTGTCAAATTTTCGGTCTCCAAAGGCTTTCCCTAGTTGTTAAAGAGTAAGTCTTGCTAACGACAAACCCTCACTACAGACAGCTGCAATAATAAATATTTCACAATTGCCATATCTCTGATCGCGATTGATTTTTATTTAGGGCCGCCCTGGAATGCAATCCCCAGATCAATTTGATTAGCTAGGTACCCAGGAGTTACAGCTCTTGTTTATCCGAATCCAAAATAGCCTTTTGTTCGAATGTTTATTTGCGTGCGCTGCGGCAATCATGTCTTCAATCACGTACAGTAAAGATCAGTTAACGTCAGTCAGAGAGAGCCAATGTTTAGAAGCCATTGACGGTAATTGGACTAACGAAAAACTTGGTAGGAAGTGCACATCCACATGTGCAACTATGGACACTGCACTTTTACACTAGGTGGCGTTCATTTAGACATATGGTACGACATTTTGGCGGCAGGTTACAATTCTTACCACTGGAGGCGCTTAGCCACCTAAATCTCTCCTCGACACTAATATAAAAGCGCACTTTCTACAACCTAGTTTGATCTGTTCCAAAAAGTAAATACACGATCGAAAATATACGATTACTTAACACATCACGATTGAAACCGCATCATTTTATTGCTGGTGTTTGTGCCGTCGATCTGACCGTAGAAACTCAATACGCCTAACCAAGTTATTACGAAATTTGACATACGCGGGCATGAAAAAAAAAACTAGACAGAGTCCACTTTCGATGTCCCACTTCAAGACCGGTACACCTTTATGTCTGAGGAAGTCGTGGAGAAAGTATTTTTTGCCCGCAAGCGTGAAGCTAACCTGTTGTCTGTCGTCCAGCAACAATTTTGTCGTTCACTCATCGAAACATGCGGTCTTTCCTAATGGTGCTGATGTCTAGCTGCGAGACTGATGTCAAATTGTAGGCGTTTCCCGCAATGTAGGTTTCCTCGTCCGCGAATTATCTGCTGGCAATTCGCACAACATATCGAAATCATAATTGACTGTAATCTGATTATTTTCCCACACAAGTATCAAAAGTCTATCTCTTGTTCAAGTACGACTCGTCGTAGCCCAATCGGTATTGCGACTGACTGTGGTTCGGGGGTCTCGGGTTCGATTCCCGGCCTCGCAGTGTCTCAGCACCATGAGGGATGCAGAACGCATGCTGTAGTGCGGTTGACAGTTAGTTAATTTGGGGAAACAAATTCTCTTCCAACAAATAAATTCACTATAATTACTAAAATTAGTATAAATTTACTTGGCAGAAAATAGCTTTGAATGATGGTAAGAAAATAAATAAACATAATTATAAAAACCAAATCGTTAAAATAAGAAACTTAATTACTGTTTCTGATTTTTTCGTTGCACAAAAATGCTGCAGCCCTTCACATATTTGACATACAATATGCCAAATCTAAAAAGAATATAAAAATCATTCTTCAAGAAAAGACCGATAATTATATTCACAAATTTTTACATTTCACAGTTCGGTTAGATAACTTGTAAAAAATACGAAAGAAATTTTATATTTTAAGTTGGCAATCTTGTATATACTTGTATCACCGATCATGATAGTTTCTTCACGATATCGCGCGTTCATTCAAATTTAAATATATTTTTTAAAAAGTATTATTTAAATCTAAACGAAAACCCACACAGGAAATTGAACCCAGGACCACAAGTGAGCCTGGGATCAAAATTAATTATATATTAATGCACTCGAGTGCTTGACATTCTTGTGGATGCAACTGCCGATGAAAAATAACCTCGTATGTGAATAAACTGTCTTCCCACTCGAACTGAGAACTGCAACGATGGTATTTTTGGCAAGACGCTTAACCAAAGTTTGGAATTTAATTCCCCACTTGAGACGGAGACTGATTATGTTCGCAGATGCCGGACCAGCCAATCGAGAACGTGTTCTGTGAATGCAGATTTGCTAAAGACTCGCCATCTGTCCACAAACAAATCAAATACGCTATTCACATAATCACTAGATGGCGTTTATACAATATCTTATTCTTATCGACATGTAACGCCACCACAAGCTTAACGGATAATTTCGTTAGAAAAACGTTATTTAGCGGACCATCCCACTTGGTCATATTTCAGTAGAATTTGAACCAGACAAAATAATTGGCTACTGTGTTGGCATATTCTTGAACGCACCATGTTGCGGTTCGAGCTTCCCCTTTTGAGAGGGGTTGTCCACAGCCCGCAGGGGCCAGGAAGTGGGGGTGTAGCGTCTCAGATTACCACACACCCCCATCCCGTTCTTCGACTTGGCAATTTAGATGATCGTTTACACATGCCTATAAAATGTTAGCTCTCGCGAATACACACGCACACATGCGAGTATACACCAATGTGGTACTGTAACGCAATTTCAGTTAATAGTCCAGTCATTTGCGTGAAAACATTGCGCTTGCCTTTACAATTTGGCTTGCCTATGTACCAGTCCTAACACTGTAGATCCAAAGAGGATAAAATTGCTATTACTCAAAACATCCAATAACGTACAATTTTATTAAATTTGCCAAGATCCTGCTACTGTGATCTATTGATCCGGAGTCTGCCTGTTAGAAATTAATTTGTCACTCTTTAATTTGTATGAATGAATGTTTTTCCTCCCCAAACAAATGCAAGTATCTCTTAATTTTTCCAAGTCAGATTAGCAACCAGTAGCAGAACAAAGTAAACGTTTGATCGGTTAAAGTTTAATAGAATAACATAAATTAAAGAAATACGCGAAAGTGACGTGAAATTACCTACTCCTCCAGCTCACATAATGAAAAAGAACTGATTTCTTTAATGATTTTATAAGATTTCAGAACGTTTTAAAGGAATATAATGAAGTTAGTCGCATGGGTTCCTCGCTTCCACTAATTCTTCGAAACTCTTTCAACCTCGCACTTGAAAATTGGACGAAAAAGTACCACCACTCTCAAATATAGGGGCAAATGCTGAGTCATACCACACAAATGCATGCATGAGAAGGTACGAGCCAACGCAGGACAAGACGTCTGCCAATTTTAAAGGAGTGAGAAGAAAAAAGGAGCTCAAATATGGCCAGGGTTTGGCCACTACCGCGAAAAACCTTGGCCTATACACCCACATCCAAAAAATGAGGTCATATTCGGGAGTTTTCGCCCTTACACATGATTCAGTTTTTCATTTCAACCGTCGGAACTACAATTGAAACGAAACAGCTGTTTTGTAAGACTACAGTTATGAATGGCTTGTCAGAAAATCGCTTCCATGAAAAGGCACAAACTGAAAGAGTTTTCTCAGAAGTAATAAGTGAAAGTTTTTGTGTGACATCCAGCCAACCTCGGTAGACCCATAGAACATTTGGAAGTACTTCCAGTGGAGATGGCGTTGAGCATTTGAAACATAAGCCTGACTGCACATTATTGAATGAACATGCTCGTAAATAGGCAATACGAACGCCACCTAGCGGAGAAGCCCGACAGATTTTTCGCCCTCGTTTCGAAGGACTTTGAAGTGCCTATGCAACACTTCGCCTGTTTTTGGAGCCTAGTACCCACCCGTAGGCTCCTATTTCGTGATATTCCGTTTTTACTTCCACCTCTCGATTCGGCGACACCACAATGATTAAAGTCTTCAATATTAAATGATTCAAAAGCAGTTTACTCACGTTAAATCCAGGCACAAACACAATTTCACGTTGGCGACTCGAGCAACACATCACCTGTTGCCAGCCGCCATTTGCAAATTAAGGATGGGCGATAGTTTAAGTATCGATCATGCTGACTTTCAATGAGAGAAAGTGAAAGGGGGTTTCCACACCGGTTGGTTCCGACAACAGGTTTGTGCGGATTTTTTTTCTGCACCGACTCCATAAAAAATCAACTCTTAATTGCGGTTTGACCACTTTGATGACAAACTTTATCTTAATAAAACAGTCTAGTTTAAAGATGTGATTATTTTTAAATGGGGAAAAAACATCATAGTGGATGGTTAATTTTTGTAGTGGCAAGTGGCACAGTGGAAGTGAACCACCAGCATGCAAACGATTAAATGCATAAATACTAACAAAAATAAAACTAGGAAACACCAACGCATTATTTATTGCAGAATTTCAAATAATACTGCACTAATATGATTTAGTTAAATTAAAATAATAATAATGAAACGCGCGCAACGACTGTTTCAACACATGAACAACAAAACCAATTATGTTATACAGCAATTTAGATTGTTTTTTTCTTCAATTTATGTACATAATATAATAAACAACCTGATCACAAGAATCTAAGACCAGGTCAAATTTATGTCCAATATTTAGCAGACACTTGCACACTAAACTACAACAAGCAATTATGATGGTAAATCCAAATCGTTTTACGGCTATTCCCCATTAGACCTTCGCTTCACTTTTCTGCGTTCAACGCTTTGATGAATTCCTCAAGTTTTTCTTGGACTTGCCTCACTTGCTCTGCACAACGAACAGATAAATAACAAGATTGTAATAATATGGTATAATAAAAATTACAAATTCGTAATGCATTAACAAATATCTTACTTAGTTCTTCCGCCAGCTGGACTCGTCTGCCACATAGCATCTGCTTTTTTATCGTTGGATCATGGCTAAAATCATCTAACGTCTCTTTTATTTCCTTTTCTAATCGGCGAGCTAGAAAGATTAGGAATTTTTTTAAAACCAAATGTTCACAACAGAAGATCCACAAATCCAATTTTTTGCTAATGAACGCACAAAGTACTTACAGGTATGTTTAATTAAATTAATAAACTAATCGAAATAATTGATCTACACAAATAATATTTGAGTTAAATCAACAGATATAAACAATGTCATTCTGGTTTGCGTCTAATACATTTCCGTAACAGGAACTAAATTCCTCAGAACGGACATTTAGAACTAGCAGCTAACTAAGGTGGGCATGACACAGTTTGAATCTACCAATGGAGAAGAATTTTAATTATTTTAATCATGATCACTTACACAAACGCTCTGTGATTGTCCTGAAGTATCTCTATTTTCTTTAAATTCGATTATGCCACACATACCTTCTCTATTGATGACTTGCTGGCGAAGCGAGTTGCTAGTGATGCTCAACATCTTTTGAATTCGCCAAAACAGCACCACGTCACTGCAATCCACCTAAAATGCCAAACAATGAATTATCATTTAGTAATTTCGACAGCTTTTTATATTTAAAATATATTTTCTAATTATTTAGATCAATAACGATGCCCTTTTGCACAGATTAACTATTTACTTTTTCTTCTACTAGTCCACAAAGTACTACTTAGAAAATCATTTCAGTAAACATGTCAATGAACGAGAACCAAAAGTTTCCTCAAAATAACTCGTGAAATACACTAGTAGGAAAGGTTGAATCGCCTCAATGACGCCTAACATACCTCTGAGTCGATCCCTTCGTGGTACAGGTAAAATCCTTTTCGACAATCCTGAGCTTTGAACAGTGCCTTCTTCAAGAAATATCTCCTGTAGACTGGATGCCACGTACTTTCAATCTAGGAGAAACAAGTGATCATGACATTTTCTTCTCATCAATTCTTAAAATTGATATATCACTGCATATTAAAACGCTGAAAATGTTACTCACAAATTCGTTATCCACAGGTATGCCAATGTTCTCGAGATTTTTACGGACAGCAGTAACCTCTTCAGAACCCAACACCGGACTTCGGTACTGCAATGATTGACGATGAAGATAAGGAAAAGACATTTGAAGAAACTGACAAAATTTACAATATCGAGAAAAAGAAAGAGAATCAAAGAGAATCTATTAAAGTACTGGATTTAATTAAAATTTAGGCTACAAATAAAACTAGTATACGAGTATGTCCCCTACAATTCGCTTCAGAGTCGTCACACAGTTGGATGTTGGGATGCTTTACTCAACATTGGTTTGCGCGAGTCTTCAGAGAGTTTTATTGAAAAATTGAGTGCGCAAGTTCTGTTGTAATGAACTTACAAAACTATAATACTTTTTTTAATTTGCCACCTCCCCAACCTTGGATGCCTCAGGGACGTAAATTTAAAACTTTAGACCAACCCTTTCAGATGTTCAGATGAAAAATAAAATAAAAATAAACCAATTTCAAAACTCCACAGCACTGCCACGTGTCCCTAACTCACCCCATTGGCGCCCAGAAGTTTTTCCAACTCAGCTTGAACAGAACTACGCAATCTTTGCTCTTCGGTTCCGTATTTCCAGTGGATCCACTTTTCTACCAGACCAGGCCCGGACATTTCTCGTAACTTTAGCTCGACTGTGAAAACAAGGAAAATTAAGGAATTATGTTGACAAATATAATTTCACCGATAGTCCAAAAACCAATAGTTATCAACTGTTGAATATATTTGTGTTGCCCTTGGCAAGGGGAAACAGCTTTGCTTCGAGAATTTTATGTTTTATTTCAACTTCCATTGGCTTATTTCAAGATCGTCAATGTAAAATATCAGCAGACAAAATGGCTCACCTGCATTCAGACCTTCTTTTAGGCTGCTTTCCATAAACTTGATTGATTGATCCCACTGGACCTTATCCGGAACTGACCGATCCTCCAAGGCGTTTAACTGGATCACTCGCTAAAAGATTAATGAAAGTAATTGTGTTTCCATTTGAAATATTACGTTAAGCTGTTTGTTCCAACCAGTTTAGATAAGTAAAAAGCTCAGTTTCATATTGATATTTCTACTCTTCCGGAAGACGGGACTGCCAAGATTGTAAAGCAGGATCATAAATTAAATGGTTTCCAACTAGTTGACGATGTAAATAACAGCAGGATCATAAAGTTGCAACTGAATTTGTTTCACCGAGAAACTCACCAAAACTTCAAACGCTTTGTCCTCCCAGCTATGCCTCTTGATTGACTCATCGATAACAGCATCCTTCAGGTGGTCGAAAATATCGTCATGATCTTTGGACGTTTTCGCCTTGTCGAGCAGTCGCTTGAACTCCTCTTTGAGCGTCTCCCAACCAACCTACGTAACCAAAAACAAACGCAGGACTTCGATAAGCGCGAGCAGGACAGATATAGCGGTACTGTGATTTATATCAATAATATCACACACAAACCCACATTCACACATTTTTGGGGCAACACACGGTCGGTCCAAAGTTTTAACCGAATATCGGCAGTGGTGTTGAATGTTCTAGGGAAAAAGAGGAAGAAAGAAAAGAAAAAATGATTTACAAAATATACAGTGAGCTACGGCATATTGGTTTGCTGCGGGAACAAAATTAATGAGTGATAATTTAGTACCCAGAGTTCCTCGTCTGTGCAGCAGGAAGGTAGATTTCTTCAAAGACATAAGAAGCCATATTTGCCCATAAACGTTTGACTAAAGCATCTTCCCTGAAAATTGATTCAGATATTAGTTGTGAAAACGGGTCCAACACATGGTTGGCAGTACATAACTTTAGAGGTCCAAAAAATACAGCTTGAAGACTTTTTTTTTATTAAATATATACGGTTCCAGATTTTTTTAAAACTTCCATTCAAACATACCGCAAACAATAAAGGTTCATATTTGAAGTAATATTAATGAGAAGGAAAGCACTATGCGCAATAATAGGGGGACCTTGGTGCTGAAAGTACGTGGTCCCCATCAATGTATTCGTTGATTAATTTTTACTGACAGCACAGGGACAAGATACTTTCCCTTAATGCACCCTGAATAAGAATTACAATACATAATCCATCAAATCATTATTTACTAATTAGTGCTTGCCGAGTTTTGAAATTGCAATTATCACAATTTACATACCATTGTTTAGCGGTTAGCTGACTCAAATTAACCACCTCGTCCAAAATCTCTCCACGGGCTTTCTCAAATAGTTCATCCTAAATGTGAAACAACAAAACGTGATTCAAGAAATTTTAACCAAAATAGTTTATTTGATTAAATGTTTTGCATCTCAGAAAAATTAAAATTAAATCAACAATTCAATTGCGCTGGCCTAGCTTTGTCATCAAATAACACTCTAAGTTTGTTCTACGAAATAAAAGTTTAAATTGTGAAAGCACCAAAATTAAAATATATATATATGTAGCGATTGAAGGCTAGTATTTCTTAAAAGGATGCTACTATTCAATGGAGCAAAATTATTTACCCTGTCCAGCTCACGCAAATACGGAAATGTGTTTTTCCATTCAGCTTCCAGGTTGAATCTTGTGGCTGAAATAGAAAAAACGAACGTCTCATTCTTGAATGAAAATAACTATATTTTGGAATATTTGATATTTTTCAGAATTATACAAGTTCTATTGGGTTATTTTAAGAGCAAAATGTGTGTTTTCTAGGGAATAAACATTCCGTCAAATGTCTTTAATGCTATCCTCTGAAAATGTCAAAATTCATACTGTTAATTTGCTTAATGTAATGTTTGAATGCAAGCAGAGAAAATAAAAGAAACGCACCCTTGAACGCGTCAGCCTGCTGTTCAATTGATTCTTTAACCATTTTCCAAAACCGTTCGGCCACAGCGAAACTCAGATTCTTAGTGGTCATCTGTGTTGCGGATAGCGATCCAGGTCTACAATTTAGCAAATGAGCATTTTCAAAAGATGTTCATCCTCACATATTTTCCGAAATCTAACCCATTTAATGAATTATTTTTCAATATGAATTTCAGGCGCTTTAATACCAATTTCCAATTATTTGAACTATTAAAAACGTAAACACTACAAAATACAAAGCTTTGTGCTGTCATGTTTTGATTATTTTAGATAGCCAACGGTAACAGACCACGGAAAGATTCGGAAGATTTCAGAAGTGAGACTACTGATGAGTTACTGGCATGAGTAAAAACGCTAGGAATTTAGAGAACACCAGTCCATTAACTTACTTGAACAGCTTGGAATTTCGAAAGAATTTTTCTTCAAAGGCTTTGATTTTTTCAATGCTATCGTCTTTCCTGCCGGTACCAGTCACGACGGCAAAATAACCCAACGCCTTCATTGGAAACAGCTTCCCTTCAAGAATCTGTCGGATCTGAAACGAAGAATATCTAAAATTCAAGTAACAACTGTGAAAAGTCGTTCGCTCTACCGGTTCTATTACAACGACCCAAACAAATTAATACGGGTGTAACGAATGAAATAAATAGCATTTTCAGAGAAGCAAAGAAAAGAAAAAGATGACAAAATCAAATACCCTGTCTGGATTAGCAAGATTTTCCTCGGCGAGGTCCACCTTAGTTAAAACGAATATGGTTCGCTTGCCGTGTGGATCCATTGTATTCACCACATCGGTCACGTTGCTTCGTTCAGCATCAACCGAACCATCTACAAGTATAAAAGAGTAGCTTCCATTTGAAGTGCCTGGCTTGGTAGATGTCAGTAATTTATTAATTTGGCGACATCAAAACATTTTATTAAAATTAAGGAAACTGATTTCATTACCTTGAATACAAAGAATGATAGCATTGGGATTGCTCATGTAGTACTGACTCATTTGCTTAATAGCATCTCTGGTGTCGGGAGCCATATCTGTTGTCACAGTCTGGTCGCACAAAAAAAATATTAATACTTAAAACAGCGTTCTTATGAACCCCGTATCAAATTAGTATTTTCACATTCACAAATCAGCCGAAAATAATTTGTTGCCGATAAATTAAGTTAAAGTTGTTATTCGTTCATATAATTAAAAGTACAATTCAAGGAACAGACTCCTTTGCTTAAATATTTCGCATTCTCCTGACATATATTCATTCGTTTAATTTTGTTTAAATTTTGTGGTATGGATTAGGTACATAAAATCCATAATCCGCATCCGTAAATAAGACACCTCAATAATGAAGCGCGGATTCGCCAGGACTTGCAGTATTTTTATAAACAGATATCTGCCAATAAAGTGTGCATGAAAAAAATTGAACCTACGCTAATTATTCCTGGAAGATCCACCAACACCATACGCTGCAATCCTGGTCCTTTGACAGTCATGGAAATCACCTTGAAACCAAAACACAAATTCTTAATTCCCAAATCGACAAAAACACCTATTCATTCAGATTTTTAAAAAGCGAAAAATTAAATTATAAACCGCCCCATCCCCCAAACAAACACATACCTCATTGCTGACTGTCTTTCCTCCTGCAACACTCTGTTTCATTTTTATTTCGACCTCGCGTCTCAACTCTGCTAGCTAAATTACAAAACGAATACGTTCTACTTATTATCGAGTATTCCACATATACGATAAAATTAAGAGTTCGCATGAAACTGGTCATGAAATTAAAAACATTAAAGGTGTAGACTTATTTTTAAACAAACTTGTTTGAAACAAAAGGCAAAGCGGCGAAGTTGGCAAAGCGATTTAAGCAATATTATTGAAATTAAAATGTTTAACTGCATAGTGGTGCTGTTAGTTGCACAGTGGTGCGCGATTTGAAACATAAATTCTATGCAGTAACTTTGCTACATTGTTTGTTGCGATTCATAATGTTACGCAAACAATGGCAAATTTTCAACACATTAGTAAAAAAAAAAACAATTCGAGCAATTTACTAATCGCTCATGCACATACTGAACATAACTCTACCTCCGATTCCTTGGTGAGATCATATTCTCGCGAGCTATCCTTGAACTGGGCAATGTGGTACGGCCCTTCACTGAGTGTGACTTTGACAGGGGCCCTCGTCATCATTTCGCCGGCACCTCTGTCAGCCAAAGAAAAAGTATATAAATAACCAAGTGGATTCCTCCAGATTACAACTTATCTTTTACTTCTTTCAACTTCGCGTGTCAACCTTGGAAAAATTCTTGCTTGGGCGATCATCTCCAAAACACTGGTTTTTCCCGAACTCTGGTCACCAACCACGACAACCTGAAATAAAAAATAAAAACATTTGCTTAATCACAAGTTAAATTCCAATAACATTTCCGCTCAAAAACACAACAGTTCACAACGCGCATCTAGGATATACTAAAAATTAATTTACTCTTGGCAAATGGTCCTGGGTGTTGTAGCTGGAGTCGTAGCCAGATAGCTCATCCAAGACGTCCGAATACATATCAATTAATGATTTCTGGGAATAAGAAAGTTACAAAAAGTCAAAACACACAAAAAATGGCGCGTTTGTTTCACTATGAGCGTTACGTAACTAAATTTTTCATCCGCGTGGACTTTCTCATTACAAACGATAGCGCCTCATAAAGTTGTGGCAAAAGCAATTAAGAGGTTTTTCTAACATCACTTGAATGAAATAATAAATAGAGCTAGGTCTAGTGAAAACGCCAAAGTGCTCAACAATAGAACATTTGTAGGAATCTACAGATTACAATATAATGACATGGTACCTTGAAATTCCGTTTGGGGGCACGCTTGTCCGTTTTTAGCAAGACTTGCTTCCGCAATTCCTTATTTTCAGACTCCAATCTTTCCACTTCCTTTTGGTATTTCATCTGTAAAACAAATGTCGTGGTAAACCCGTGGTTCGATATTAAATCTGTTACCTTTCTTTGTTTTATAAATTATTTTGAGATTATATACTATTCCAAAACCCCTCAATTCAAAAAAATAACTGCCGAAAGTAAAACTGAAAATCATATCGTTTCTCGCGATGCAGGCGTAGAACCTAATTTAATTGCACATGCAAATTAGAAAAGATAATTTTTTGATAATGGCAGTGATCCGCGCGAAACAACTAGGCGAGACAATCGGATAGTAAAATGAAAATAGTATATTCCGTATAGCCTTGTTCTATTTCAAATATAAGTCAACTCTGTTATACTGTCTATCACGTGTTTGACCAGTTATCACCTAACCTGAACATTGATCAACTCCTGTTGGACTCTATCAAGCCTCTCCTTTTCACTGCTACTGCTGCTGCGTTTTGGTCGTTCTTCTTCTGCTGTCGAAGATGCCATTGCGTTGAGCCTCAGATCGGAACCATCTTGAAAAGAGAAAAACAGTGTTATCACAAAGAATGACAACGGAAATTTGCGGCAGTACGTTGATTGAAATTGCTGTATTTTGGTATTTAGCTTTAAGGTCACTGTTGGCATATCATGTAGCTGAAAGAGCTACTTTACCTGCGCTAAGTGTGCTCAGATTCAGATAATAGTGGTCAAACACAACCAGCTGAAGTTTTAATTCCCTGTACGCAAGAGGCTCACCATAAATGGAAGCTCAAAAGTCAACCAGATTTATCACAAACCTTTAAATAAGATTTCATATAAGAGTAAATAAATAGAAACCAATGTAATGTACTGAACTATTGCCTGAATTTATTTTTCAAATCTTAATTTATATTCATCGAACAGATTAGCGTAAATGAACACACATAATCTAATCAAAGAATAGAAAAATCTAAGCCACAACCAAACAGCACATATCTACTCGTAAGCAGGGAAACCAACCCCATGGAGACTGAACTATAAAAAACGGGATGAAGCGACTTACACACCTCTAATAGAAGTCCCTGCCAGCCCAGACATTCTAAGTACACCTGAATGGTTTAAAAATGGAAGAACCAAAAAGAAAATATATAATTTGATGCTACTCGGACGCAGTCAGACAAAAATGTCAATAATTGCAGAAATGTTACCAAAATTCTTTACTCAAATATGTAGTTTGTCATTTTTTGAACAGTACATTTACATGAATTTAAATGAATCAAAGTTCCAACTGCCACGAAGCACAGAACCGAAATGATCCTAAAAAACCGGCACAACAAGCATGGGGTGCAATTCGAAATAATATGGAAAGATAATTGCGAATAATGTTTTGTATAGTCACAATTATCGCTATACTGCCGCATTAAATATTTTACAATTTCGATAACGAGGAAGCTTGATTGTTTAAATCAATATTTCCAGTCACTCCATTTCAATCCATCGTCACGCTGGATCCACCAATCTATCATTTGCTGGAACAGGCTACAGGCACGGTTCCAAGGGCATTTCACGGTGGCTTTTCCGAGCACACGTGCGCCACCGGTTAATCTATGAACAGTTTTCTGCGGCACGGTTAGAGTCGAAAGGGTTATCAGACTATTTTTGCCTAACCGGGTCCATTTGGAAGCACCAGGAGCGAAAACTATAAACTCCAAACAAAAATTCGTATTCCCCTGAGAGTTTCCCCTGAGTTAAATTTCCAATTTCTATCCCCGAAAAAGCGTCACAATTACAATTAACATTACTTAGAAGTCTGCATTTGGATTGATCTCATGGTCCACTTAAGAAGGTATAGGAATATGAAAAAAATAGAAATAACTCGTTTAAAGTGATTCCCAGGTTATACTCTGTCAGAATAGATGATGTATTCACATTAAAAAAAAGCAAAAAAAAAAAAACGCCCGGCAAAACCTACGGTTGACACTCTTTTAATACCGAGATAATTCGCAACTGAACTGAGCATTTTTCTTTATGAAGTTTCACTAACCTTCAGACTGCATGTTGCTCAACTCTTTGTCGGCCATCTTGGCAGTTTCATCGAACCACCTGCCAAGATCTTGCAGCTTCGAACCGGCAATACCGATGCCATTTTTAATCCATCCGCCTAATAATTGGTCGAACAAATGTAATTAATATTAATGAGTGCACACTTCGAACACCGATACTATACTACATGTACATCTGATAAAAATGTCATTAATTAGCATTTGTGCGACTAATAAAAAATTTAGTGGATGTTTTTTTGTCCCTCAGTGTGGATCGAATCATTAATTTAAAAATATTAATAGTGCGCTGCCCATAACAGACCTTCTTCGGATACTTTCATGTTTTCAGAGAACTTGTCACGGAAGTTGATCAAACCAGAGCGGAATCCGTCAATGCTCTCTTGGGAAGGTAAGTAGGGGTCCATCCACTTGAGATCTGGCAACGAGTCTTTCCAATCGTCATATTTCTAAAAAAAACAAAAACACCAATGACAGAATTAAACTACAGCGGAGGTCCTTCTACCGCCGACCATATATCTATTGAAAGGTGGTCTGTACGACATTATAACCATCCGCAGCAGATGAAACTGAAAACACGCTATTTAAAAAACCTCGTGGATTTTAAATAATATAGCACAGATCAGACCAGCTCGCCTGTCACACTTCAATTGACACCCAGAGTCCGTTTTACAACTGAGCTGTGACAATTACGTATGCCGTCGTCAGTCCCTCACCCGCCGTAAAGTGACGCCACCACCGACAGCGGAGCCCAACACGATGTAACGGATCTTGAGCGCCGAACGCAACACGTTGACAACTACGGCGCCCATGAACGTCCGCCGGCCAGCGTATTGACCAGTTCGCGGTGGTAACCGCGTCCACTTGGTACCTGCGTTGTGGTGACGGTTGCCATTGCCGCCGCTGTGTAATGAGTGATAGAGGCGTGCCGATTTGCCCAGCTGATAGCCGAGGCCCTGGGCGAGACGGGAATAGGGGTGGGAGGGCCGAATGCGGCTCAACCACCTGGACGACGAAATCATTGTTTGGTGTTGCCTGATGGAGAAAACAAAAAGTAACAGCTTAAAAGGGAAATTCAGATTTTCCGAGAGCTCTAAATCATCTCACGTAGCGAGGAAACCAAGAAAAAATACATGTTAAAAATAAGAAATGCAAGAATTCAAATATTACTTACACTGTGCATTTTACATAAAAATTATCGCTGAATAGCCCAACATAGGACAAATGTACCGGTAATAATAAATCACGCGCATTAAAAAACCTACAATGTGCAATAATCGAAGTGGATGGAAAGCGGATAAAACGAAAACTGATCAAGCAAAATTGTTAATCTAGTCTACGTGCATGTACATCAAAACCTAGTTAATAATGAAATCTGAAGAAATAAACTACAAGAATACTAAATAAAAAATACGGTGAACAAGTCGTTTCTGATCTCTGGTGACAATGTAGATATCTTTCTTTGTCAATGTAGGTAGCTATCTTTATGTTTTCGATCGAGTACTGCTTCTCGTTCTTGCTGTTACACTGGATCAAACTTTACTGATAAATATTACACAAATCAACAAAGAAAAAAAATGCTAAAAAAATTAATTTTGCAAATAAAATAAAAAAGAAACTGAAGTTTCCATACCGTCTTTCCAACTGTCACGATATTTTCATTCAAATAGGGTAAACTGTAATACAGTTCAAAATTAAAAATGAAATTGAAGCAGATTTAGTCGAAATACAAGATTTGTTTCTCGTTATCTCCTGGATGAGGCAATACAGTGCAATTGATTGTCAATCCACAATGTGTCAATTCGTGCACGTTTAATTAGACAAGGCAACTAAAAAAAAACTAATCAGGCGCAAAATAACAATTCATAATGAGCTTTCAGCTCATTTTAAACTGAATGTCACAAGTTATCCTACTTGAAAGATCTACCCTTTCCTTAATAATCTCGTAATCACCTGCATGACTACCTTTTCATTCTCCTTCAAAGAGTTTTCCTAAGCGCGAATTTATTTGAGGATAGGATCAACAGTCACAGGTCACACCTTGGACCACGGGCACTTAACCCAGGGGTTAAGTCTAGGTCAGAACTAAGAGTTAAGAGACATTGGACCTCTAAGACATGTGAAGTGAAAGGGTCCATGTGCTCAAATATCGAATCTCGAAACAGATTAGTGGCAATTATTGCGTATCGTTTGGCAATACGACTTCATCATTGTTGTCTCAATGCCGGATTACTTTTAGAATCCAGTCATTTGCCCTAACCATTAATTATTTCTTATTAATATTATCTTGTATTTTAGTTCATATTTGGCCTTTAGGAGGTCGAACATTCAGACACCATTAATTTTGATTCGACTGAAGGGACCAATGAAGACGATTCATTTTTTAATTTATTACTACCCCAATTTCATTGCTATACATTTAATAAATTTGAACTTAACTTCAACCAAAGTAATTTTTCTTTGGATTTTTCTAAGGAAAACTACTTTTTGGCACCGAGAAACAGATACCTTTATTAAACATGCAGATACTGCAAGCACCATTCGCCGTTTGTGTCGCTACAACCGCGAAAGCAACTTGATAGCGACAAGATTGCCGCGTTCATGCTCTGTACTTGGAAAACCCAATTACTGCTTGTCGGCACAATATAGCAATGTGAATATTTTGATTTCACCTACCAAATGATGCAGTATCACATCAACAAATGTCCTCATGAACTCTTCATTTCTTGGCTATTATAGCTGCATTTTGATCACAAGAAACTCCATACAGACATGATTTTTCAAAAGCGGAAGAGCTCATCGCCGGATCCACCGGAAGTTGCAGATGAATTAAACCATAGAGAATCATAAAATTGAAGTGCAGATATGTTATGATATTATATAAGGCAGCTCTGAAGATAAAATCACAAACAAGCCCCATTCAATACAAATTATTGTCATTAATAACCCTTTAACAAATATGATGATCATAATAACTAAAATTATACAAATAAACTGCCACACTGAAACCCTGTAACAAGTAAAATAAATTTGGTTATCTATGTTTGCAAATCGATGGAAACGATATTCCTGACGCCTTTTATAAAATAGGTTTTAATATTGGTCATCAAAATAAGGACAACCTATATTGGTGCCTCTCAATTAACCTGTAATTATATTTTAAATTACAAATTCAATAATTAAATGATTATACTTATGACTTATCTAATTTTTTGTGTATCGTAATATAAATGTCTGAAAAATGCGATATTTGTATATCACTATTACTGATTTTAATGACACCATTAACGACCTATATTTAGAGCAGGCGATGGCGGATGAATACATTACATCTGTCCTAAGGGTGACTAAGCTTAATGTTTACTATAATAAAATATTAAAATAAATGATGTAAACATTTTCACAGATATTTAGTTAGGACACTTATCAAAATTACTATTTATTGAATGATACATAATAGGTTTATTATATAGGTTATTGAGACGGACAAGACTATGTCATGAACTACTTTTTGGTCGGGGTAGTATATAAAGGCACTCTCGTTCGAGCTATTCTTTTTTCTATGGTAAAATTTATAGACGTTTTTCCCGCAACCCCGCATTAAAGTCGACAACTTGCGATTGAGGTTCAGGGATTTTACGGTTTATGACAAGATGGCACCGAAACAGCGTATGCGTTTGGCCAACGAAAAGGCGAACAAGAACATCACTCTCCGCGGCAACGTTCCAAAAACAATCCTGGTAAGCCCAAAACTCGATAAGCAATATTCAAAAAATGGACATTCTCTGCGTAGTCTACTAAGCTCCCAATGTCGCAGTTTCCAAGTCCTTAGAGTTGGTGGTGCGTTTAAACTTTGCTTCTCTGCTTGGTAAGTCTCTACAGGGGCCATCTAGCGGATATAATGAAATGTTTAACGCCTATCATCTGGAAGAGCTTCGAAATCATGGCTGAAACCGGATAACCCTTTCCTATTGCTTACGTGTCCCATTTTGACGCCTCAACTATGTCACTGAGTATTTGATATTTATAGTAGTTTTCTCGAGAAATTTGTTAGATTTTTGGACTCCCTGCAATGCTGGCCATCCACTGCACCTGTCAAATAAACAATTCAGTGGTTTTCCTATCGTTTTATGTTGATTAGTGGCTGTTAAATTTATGCCCATATGGTTGTGTTTTGCTGGTACAACCTCAGGACACTTCAACTTAGTTTGCCTAGAATTTGCAGTTTGACCTACCTAGTTTCTTGGGCAAATCCAAAATAAGATTACACGACTTGTTCAATATTAATAGGGTTTCTTCAATTTTGTCCTAAGTAGCACACTACTTCGCGTGTCCACGTCATTGACGCGCAAAAGAAATTGTGCGTTAAAATCAGGATTGATTAATTTTCATGGAAGACCAAAAATGACTTAAAATGAATTAATTTTACGGTCATCTTATAAAATGAACAACTAATGTACAAATTAAAGGTACAGTCACTGCTCAGTCAGTTGAGAATTATAGAACAGTGCCAGGCTCTTCCCCCGATCCTCTTTATCCCGCGACAGAATGTGAACCTGGAATTTGGTGCTAAAGATGCAGACATTTAGTAAGGCAGTATTATAGTCGCGAAAATATTTAATCGTTAGTTTAAAAATACAGGTCCGGCTGTAAATAATTGCATTCCGATATAAGCTGTTGGCTGTCTTTAATATCATCGTCCGAGAAGCTGTAACTTGATCGGTAAATCGTGGTACATGTACTTGAATTGGTCGTAGTGGTAGCCGTCAGTGGTCCCTTTAGGTTCTGCGCTGAAACTAATTTGGCGCACTTTTTTTTTGCATCTCAAAATGTGTGGAAAAGACTGAAAAAGTGAGTAAAAGGTGATGTTCGTGTATATGCGTGTTTTGCGCTTGGTTGAGTTGACCGGAGCCGCTATGCTTGATTGTGACATACGTGACAGAACTGCATGCGTCACTTAATCTAATATCGCCTCGTTGATGGAGATAGAATTGGCGACCACCCGAAACTGAAATGATGGTTCGAGTCACAATTGCGCTGCCATCAATATTTATATCCATAAATCTGTATCATTCGCGAAGTATTAGTGTTACTGTACAGTACCCCAGTAAGTTAAATCTGCTCCTGACTAATATTTTTTGTTTTTTTGGTTTCCAGTCGGTTGTCGGATCATAACAACGTCTTATTAATAATTTATTTTTTCCCTCAACAGAAAGCTGCTGATGAGAAGTATCCGGTAGGTCCATGGCTGATAGCGCTCTTCATTTTCGTCGTGTGCGGATCTGGTAAGCATAGGGGTTGAAGGAACCCTCGTGGAAGTTTAATTATTGAATGTCGAAGACGTTCGTGATCTAAATTAGATTCCAATCCTTATAGTTAACATTCGGGTGTTCTCTTTCACAGCCATCTTCCAGATAATCCAGAGCATTCGGTTCGGCTAAGCCTACAATGATTTCACCGATTAGACGCGTGGTGCGCGGTCGACATTTTCCTGAGCACTTTCTTTCCATGCACACGAAAACACGATGAGTGGCCCCGACTTTGTTTGTGAAATCTGTTCTGTACCATGTACATATTTGTCTCGGAACGAAAAAAAAAATTACAATAGCCACCAACTTACACGTTTATTTTAACCGTTTAAATGGCAGGGAGGATCGAGAATTTTACAAGAATGTAAACCGGACTGAAAATAAATATCGTCTTGTTTATGTAAGCTACATAACCGTGTGTGCCTATTTCGCTAACCAGTAATTGGAGTTCTGTTCAATTCTTAGTGGTCTTGCTTAACATTCGGTAAAATCAGTGGATAGGCAATTTTTATCGGCTTGTATAATTAGATACAAGCTAAATAAATTTGATTTATTTGGATGTTTGTAGGTGATTTTAGGCTGAAATAATTGATGTCTGACTACGAAAGTCATAACAATTATATAACCTCATCAACAACTAAATTTCATATCGACGGTCTCGTATCAAATTTGTTAACTGCATTTTTGGAACAGGCTAATTTTGTTTACTCGACGTAGTTGCCGCTTATGTTATTGCCGGATGGCATTCAACAGATAAACCTAGTTACGTTTACCGAATGGCATATTACTGTTGTTGATAAATTATTTAAATAGTCAATTTTACAATGAACCAGCCACCGGGCAATTAATTATTCAAATTTGTAATAGAATATTGTGAAAAATTATATTTCAAACAAACTACTTTTGAGATTGTAATAGACATGTGTGAAATTGATTTGATGTTTTGGTCGTACGAGCGAGGTTGAATAGTTTGCCCCCCTTGACCCCAATTACAATTAGTTGCAGAACGGGATATGCCACCTGTGCCAAGCATTGTGTCAACTCAGTCGTGAACGGAACATGTGTTGCCCTATTGATCAACACACGCAACATCCCATTTGACATTGACAGACTTTCAACTTGCGGTTAAGGGGCGAGGAATGCACTTTGAAGCTAAATGACAACATGAGAGAATAGTTAGGAACAAATAAACCCTTGATTCTCATCCACAATTTCATTTTAAACAAGTCAAAGAGAACGCAATGAAGAAACGCTCGCAATGTCAAAATAAATGGGCCATCTAGTAAGGCGCTTTGATTTATTTTTGAACGGACATTATCGCTACGAGGTGAAGTGGTAGACGTAGGTGAGACTTCCATTACCGCGGTGGTAGAGGAAAAAAATACTACTGCTTCCAGTGGAAGACGCTTGAAAATGTCATGATTCGCTTTAAGGGTCCAAAGAATGTGGACTTTAAGTGGGTCACAAGTTCAACGTAACATCGCAACTACATTGCCGCTGGAAACTGACGTTACAAAAAAACAAAATGCATTGCGTGCGCTCAACGATTTACTTTTTTTGTTGTGAGTACTCTAACCGGATGTTTGAATTGAGGGACGCACCAATAAAATAAATATTGTATCTCGTTTATTGACAAAATTTGAACCGAATGCCAAAGTGTTAAAGGAAATACCTTTCAAGTGAGAATTATATTTTGCAAATCTGGGTGCCCACCAACCACTACAGTGTAGTAGCTTTTATTTGGACTATCGCACTAAATGCGCAGTCACGCATTTGAACTTGAAACTATGGAGAACTTGATACGCGAAAGTTTATAAAACAAAAAGGCAATGCACTGACGAGACCTTGATAGAATATTCGCAATTATTTTCTCGTTGTAGAGCTCTGCATTATGATATTTAAAAAATCATTTATGTCCCGATAAACTTTGAAGTCATGTTATTGAGGTTCTAAATGCCCACACAAAAAATAAATAGGTTTGTCTCGGCCCAGCTAAAGTGGTGATTTAAAATTCAGCAAATTAAGTTGTTTGGCTTATTGGTAAATACAACTACTGAAAATACTGACTGTGGCTCGGCGGTCCCGGGTTCGATTCCCGTCGCGGGCTCTCGAAAATTTCAATCCTGTGGTACAGGACGTGCCTCTCGCACAGTGCTTAAGAACCATGAGACCCAGAACGACTGTAGTGCGGTTGACTACAGTTGATTGGAATTTTTTTTCAAATACTGTACGACTTCTTGCCAACTTTTATACAACCCTACGAATACAACGCAATAATTTTATTATTGTTTCAGCGAACACTTATATAAAAACAACAATGACTTTGCAAACAATTTATAATTTTTATCAACAGTTGTAAGTAACACCCCGCAAACAATAAAATATGAAATCACCCAAACATCGAAAAAAAATCTATTCAGGAAACACTTAGGACAATCTGCGTTAAAATTGTAGCACATTTACTGTAACCCTTGATTGAAGATGCATTGTCATGGGAGAGGTGGGAAATCGACAAATTCAGCAGCTAGCCAAGAAAAATAATGGAATGTATTTGTGTAAAATCGAGTACCGTCTATCATAATCAGATAGTGGGCTGAAATTCCACTTATTTGCAGTGCACCAGGTGGAACGAGCGGCTGTTCTATCAAAACTGAGTGATCGATATTTGTGACCTATGTTCTGCAGCACTGAAGTAGTCGGGGGGACTTCAAAATACTTTAGTGAAAGGGAGGAAACATTCGCCTCAAGCGCAGGTTCTGGGTACGAAATCTCGTCTGGGTGGATCGTTTATTTAATTTTTTGCCCAACAAATTTCGAATCTACTCTGGCATTCTATTCCTAATGGATTCTTTATTTTGCAATTCCACCTAGACGGGGATTCGAACGATAAACCTGCGGTCTGAGGTCGAATACCAATTCATGATCGACAGATTTAAAAATTAATATTCATCCATCCCAGAATTTCTTTATGCGCTCTGACAATCTGAGCACAAATTCCGGTTCGGCTGGAAGTTATTAAAAATAAGTTTCACTCGATCCCACTCATGGCAGTTGTGCGTGAGGTTGATAGGTGGTGCGGTAACTTTCAGCTTGCGGCTGATGGCCCGAAAAATATGGCAAACGATATGAAAATAAGTATTCTAGATAGGCATGGCATAACTGCATTTTCGTTGCAAAATATAAAAATATTTATGATTTATAAAACATCCAAATATCTTTCTAAGAATACTCCTCTAGAAATATCTTAGTCTAAGACATTCCCCAAAGAAACTTCGGCACGTTTTTGAGATAGGCAATTGTTGGCAACGCACTTCGCCGCCCCAGAATCAACACCTAATCAATTAAACTATTCAGCGTCATATAATTATAAATATAATAAATTATCTATATCACATATTGTCTTGAGTGGGAGGAAATGTCAGAAGCACTACGGCCATATATTAAAAATAACCCTACATAACCAGTAACTTCTGACGTTTAACGATTAATAAGCATCCATCACCAGTAAAGAATTTTTAACCTCCTCGCTCCTTGACAAACTACAAAGTTCATAGGTGCAAAAAGCAAAAAAAAAAATGCTTACTATCCATCACTAAAATAGAAAAATTCTTTTTAAAACTAATGTTTGTAATATGTTTGCAAATATGAACATTTCAAATGGAAGTCCGGTGCGATTAGGCAGTGATTCGCTTCTGGCTAACATAGCCCACAAGGCCCTTACGTGTCACTTCGGGTACCATTTCAGGAAGCGTTGAACGGCCTTCTTCCACTGTACCAGCGATTCGGACTGCGCGACGGTCAACTGCTTGGGCTCAAATGTGACCTGAGGCTCGTGCAAAAGCTTCAATTCCTCTTGGCTCTTCCATACGCCTAGTCAGGGAGACAAACGGCAGATCAGTGTAGCCATTCAAAAATAAGAATTAGTTTTTCCGAACTACATCCACGCACATTTAGCTAAAATGAACAAAATACAAAATTGACACATAACATTCGAACGTTTGAATCGTTAAATGTAAGGCAATTCTAAAATTGGAACCTTTGGCTAATTTTAGCTTACCTGCTGCCAAACCGGCAAGGTACGCGACTCCCAAACAACCCATGTCTGTATGCGACGGCCGCTCGATTTGTTTGCCAGTCATGTCTGCGATCAGCTGTAGCACAAAGTCGTTACTGGACACCCCACCATCCACCCTACAGCATGAACAAAAAAAACATGAAACGTATGATAATATCACAAATTTTCGGCTTCACTAGGAAACCCAAATGATCGATCAAATTAACAGACTTATCACTGATCAAACATCTCAAAATGAACAGGAACAAAGCTCGACAACTTAGAAGGTGATTTAGTCATTTTAAACATTTTTTTCTCAACCGTACGAAATGCTATAAATCTTGCTTTCCAGAAATGAGCTGCTGACTCGTGCACTTTGACATGTATTTGACATCCACAATACCGAACGTCATGTCTTTTAAAAATACCGAACGTAGTATTGCCACTACCTTGTTGGCGAAACCAATATCGACAATATCAAACAAATTGCCCACTTACCTGATATGATTAAGAGAGAAGTTCGCCTCCATCTGAATGACATCGAAGAGCTGCTGCATCCGGTAAGCGATCGATTCGAGAACAGCCCTCACTAGCTGGCATTTGCTGGTAGTGGGTTGGAGCCCTATAATCCCGGCGCATGCCTGGTCGTCATTCACGGGTGCCTTAATAAATAAAAAGATTTTAATTATTTTTTAATTTTTCAATATATTTTCCCACGGGAATGGCAATTCAGATTAAAAAAATTAGAAGCAAAGAACTCACGCTTACCACCAGATTGCAAAAAAAGTATTTTTCAAATGCAAAAATGTTTCTAGAGAAATTTGTATTTCGTAGAAAAGAAAAGAAAATACGAGCGTACTTGCAACCCAGAAAATCCAGGAATAAAATAAACTCCCCCGCTGTCTTCAACGGAGCGAGCAATATCACAGCTATCAGCTGGGTTTTCTATTAAACCTAAAAACAACAGAAAAAGAAAATAAACAGTTTATTGATAAACTGATCACAAAAATTACACAAGATCTTAAATTACAAATTGGAAAATAACAAGATGGAGTACCAACCTATTGACTGCGCCCAACTAATGGAATTACCCGTATCGTTTGATGATCCTTCGACTACGAATACAGTTTTATTATTAAATCTCCAGCCAATCAGTGGATACAGACCTTCAAATTAGAAAACATTCTAAACATTGATCCAGGACGATTACAGTTGAAAATCTGTATTCTATCATATCATATTGCAACTTACCAGCAACAGATGCATGTGGCTTACTACCAGTATTGATGTCCATAAACGAGCCAGTTCCCAGGCTGCATTTGACGTCACCAACATCAAAACAACATTGCCCAAACAGAGCGGCTTGTTGATCGCCGGCCTGATGGAAGGAAGGAATAGAAACGAAAGGAATAGAAAAAAATACTGTTTGTTATAAATATTGTTTTTGAAAAAACTGTGATGTAGCTGCTAGACGCTGCATCACTTGCAATCACCTTCAAAAATTCATAGCCAGTAAACTTTTGATTTACTAAAATTAAAATTGATCGATTTCATAAATATATAGACACCTAAATTAGAAGAATATGGTTTTATAAAACATTTTAAGTTTAAAAGATGGTCATGATCAGTGCTGGGTAAAAGATGATTGCAGTGATGAAATTAAGATAATAAATTATAATTCATTACGCCAGAGTCGTGCTTTTGTTTGTGCACAAACATTTTGGAGATTTTTTCTTCAGAATCTGCGAACTGCCAACTGATTTAGACCGGATGTACTTGACCTAAGCGGTCAGCTACTTTATTATTTATGTGATAAAGGTAACACAAAACTCAGAATGCACATGTAAAACGGCTCTTACCATTGCCATCACTGGAATAGGATGACCGAATAATTCGGGTGAACACGATCCAAAGTTGCCACTGGAAAGTAGAAAAAACATATTTTCTTGTTAGGGTTGTTGTTGGGACACAACAATTGTCAGGTTCTTCTGACTCAAAGAGTAGTGTAGTGGAGAAGTTACTTGAAATAAAATTACTATAAATTTGTATTTTCACTTTTATTTTGTCCTATGACAATAAATCCTCCTGCCACAAAATGGGCAGGGGCAATCAACCTTCCCTCCCATAATTCAACGTTGCGGTAACCCAGGAATAATTAAGTCCAGTCTTCAAATCCCAGCTTGAAATCAACTGCACATTCGTGTTGGGAGTGCGAAAGATCTGTGGTGCTAGACTTGTGCCAACAAGACATGCACTAAGTTCATATGTGGGGATAAAACCGGAACAGATGAGAAGAATATGTAAATATGAATTACAAACCATGTGTCCATCACTTTTGGCATAATATTAATAGGAATGTTGAACAGCTTGAAAGCCCATCCTCCCCATTCCAACTGTAGGGTTAAAAAAATATTAAAAAAAAATTAAGAACAAAAAATACATGGTTTTTTAAAAAAACTTCCAAGTGGCTGATTTATCGAGTAATACGCAAAATGGATATCTGAAATAACTTGCGCTCGACTACAAATTTGAGGAACTCACTACAGCTGAAATTTGGTCAAGCCGTTCGTAAGTAAACGTGGAATCAGACAGATTGAATCATCTTATGATTATAATATAAATTAAAGAGGGCTACGTAATTGCTTCTACATACAAGAAATGGATCGTACAATGCAGTCGAACTTGCACATGAGTATTCGGTTGCATGTACTTTGCCGCCGGTAAGTTTCCACAGCAACCAGGTGTCGATTGTGCCGAAATAAACATTTCCGGCCGCCGCCTCCTCACGCAGATTTGGAATGTTTTCCATGCACCAGAGAAGTCGCATGTTGGCCTACAAGGAGAAAAAGGTCAAACTTGTTCACAAATCCAAAGACGGTTTACAATTAGATTTACAGAAATAATGCTATCGCGGTTTTCACAAAAGCAATCCACAAGCCCAGCTTCAGAGAACGTACCTGTTTATTGGACAATCTCAAAACGCTTCCTGACAAATATCTTGAGCGCCCAGTTAATTTATGAAGTATTGTACTTCCAAGACGAATACCCTGGCAGAAAAAAAAAAGTGGGCACGGGCAAAAGTGACATTAAGAAACCTTTCTAGACATTAATAAATTCTTCCTCACACCCAAATAATCTCGGAACACCTTTTTGTTGGCTGAATGAAAATTATTTATGAAAGTTGTGAAAAATATGGTTTTAATGTCCTTCAAACATCTTGTCTCCTAAGTTGTTTGACTAAAATGGCCAGTGTTCCAATTATTCCATCCTCATTACACGACTGGAAACCAACAATATAAAGCAATTATCTAGAAATGTGAGGGCAATCAAGAAGTGTAATTGTAATTAATGAAAATCACTTATACCTGCATAGAAAATGATGAATCCCATGACTTAACAAGGGAATCGGCTCTCAGATCGTTCCAGGAAATAAAGTTGTGGTAGTGTTCACCAGTATTTCTAAAAAAACAAATAATTTCCAAAACCGTTAAATGTTCAAACATTATTCACATAATTCTGGTGGCAAGCACATTTCGGAATATAAGTTCAGTGCAATTAACAGAAAAATAGAAAATTAGAAAATAAATTTTACTTGTTCCACGTGATGAACGTCGACCGCAAAGTGGCGATTCCCATACATCTAATTTGGCACGGTTTAATTTTTGCATCTTACAAAAAAGAAATGCAACAATCGACAATAAGTTATTTGCTCCGCCTCACCATTTCTGTAACCAGTTTGACAACAATTTTCAATTGTATGTAAAAAAGAAATACTATAAAGAGGCATCGGGTGAACAGGTTTTGGAATATTTTTATAACACTAAACAGACGAACAATTGGTACTACCACAACAAGACACTCATGTAGAACATAAACAACTAAGACCAACCTTTAATCGCATCTTTAATTATTGCCACGAACGTTTCCCACAAGTACGCTGGTTCTATCTCAACCCATCCAAGCTTCGGATATAGTAACTTGCCCTTGGTTAAACGAAATATTTGCAAAAAACAAAATTTTATAATATTACATTATGATCTCTTAAATCAGATTCACCACCAATTTGGCTGGTCATCCACATGACCAACCTGACCACCATATTGGTCACACGACTGGCTTATGCAGACTACATTGAACCAACTCACCAGTCGACATCAATTACAATTACAATTGCAAATTTTACCCGCAAGCAGCCCCCAAGAGAAGGGGCCTATGGCGGGGGTCGAAAGACCAGTTGGGGACAGAAATCATCAGAACCTATAAATTAACTTTGATTCGAAATAGTGTGTGCCACTTGCTCTTTGGCAGTCGAAGACGATCGTATCAGGAAATATATTACATTTGACTGACGACCAACCACATTTCTCCACGTGTATTTGTATAACCTAGGGTCATGGCCTAGGCGTAACATTCACCTTGCGTTGTGCCGCTCCCACTACTTTGGCTCGTCTATCGTAGACATGACATCGTACGGTAGATGTGCCCACGTCCAGGGCCAGAACGTAATCGGTCTCCATGAAGGTCCACGGATGTCTCTTGGGAGAAAAAGTCAACAAACAGTGGACACTAGGGTAGTCCTAGGGTAGACCCTAGACCGACATGCTACATGGGCTCGCAGAAATCGTCAAAGGTTGATCACGTTTGTACAGTTAAAAAGTGCAATGCCAGAAATTGTACCTTCCGATTTCATTCAGTGTGCGATCCACGTCATCTCCGGCCTCAATCGATCAAAAACTTGACGCCAGAGAGATAAACATTTTTGAAGTAAGACCCGATAACCTACAAACACCGGTCAATCATTCACAGATAATGAAACGTCAAACACAGTGATGCGCGATAGGTTTTGAATTGTGAAAACTATCGAAGGATTTAGAGAATTATTATCGATAGTTCCTAAGCTGAAAATATGGGCCAAATGTGGCGACCACAGAAATACCAAAGAATACCATTCCATACTTGGACCAAACCTGGTCCAAGTATGGAATGGAATGAAAACAGGAAAAAGTCCGACATCCGTGCTTTGACCGTGTCTCGACAATCTGGCAAATTGACTTAAAAGATGCAACAAATCATGATTTAAATTAAATTGAAATACATTTTATATGAGTGAGAATAAACGGTTTCAAATCACTTATATTTTTTTGGCATTTTATTTATTTATAGCATTTTTTTCAAGTTAGGCGATTTATAAAGTATTTTATTTGACATCATAGTTAGTGGCGATATGATTAAACAATTTTTAACTGACTTTACTTATACAACGAATTCCTGCTTTATTATAACAATTCCATTCACGCAATAAACACTAAATGAATAAATGATAAGACCTATTGACTATTGTATATGGTCTTAGATTGTAATACATATGCACAAAAATACAGTATTTCGTCTTGTAACTCTATGCACCACCAATTCTGAAACAAGTTGATTTGACAGCTAACACTTTTCTGATATTGTTTATGCTGTGAGTAGAGAATCTTCTTTTGATGAAGCTCATTCTAACAGTCGTCCGGATTCTCTTGGACATGATGAACTGCTGATGGCGATTGGTTCGGGATCTGTTCTGTCTAGGATCATCATATGCTCCAAAGCTATGACCGAGTTGGTGTGCTACTGCAAGGATGCTGCGACCTCGTGGCAATGTCTGGTAGTCGCCTTTGTCTCCCATTACCATGAAGGTGACAAACGCCGTGTTAAGACTTGTTGGGCTACCACCTATAGAACGCCGTCGTCCACAAATGCCTGACTGTGAACAGAAATAATTATATTATTACAACATATGAAATAGAGATGAACTCCCTTAGGCATACAATATAAATTAAAGAGAACCTGCGAGTCCTGGTCAGTCGTTGCCTGATACGCGTGGCCCATGACAGTGCCACCAGCAATCGGTCGATGAGTGAACAAAATGCCGAGGCAGACGTCGTCAAAGTTGAAGAGACGTGAAAACTTCTCCAGGAACTCATCGGGACACCTTGCGGCACTCGAGTTGGCAGGTATGTGGGCACCACTCTCAGCTCGATCCATCAGCACCAACTCGCTGATCTTCACGCCCACACGATCCTGCCGCGAGCCAGTGAAGTTGGTGGCCTGAAAGATGGCGTCCGCCATCTTGATGTGGTAAACTGCTTCCTCGATGGCTCGCTTCTCGCTGCCATTGGAAAGGTCCAGGTAGAACAGCTGGTCCAAGACGACCCGCACCAAGCAATTTCTTACTCTTAGATGTTGATTTTTGTCTTCAACTATGCCGGTTCCATTCTTCTGGATTGGCTTGTTACCCTCTAACTTTTGAGTGGTCTGAATAAAAGAAAGAGCAGTTTTGAGATCATTATGTGGACACGCATTTTTTAGGAGGTACGGATTAATTAACGTATTGCCAATATTTTCAAAATAAAACATTGTCACCAGATTCTTGGATTTAGCAGTCACGAGAACATCACGCTGGCGGTACATCACCATCAGAGAATCTGACGCTCCAGGAAAGTATTTAATGGCTCCTTCTAGATAGTACACCTCGGCATCGACCTTGATATGACCTTCAAAGATTGTGCCTTGCAGCGTTCCGTACACTTCAGACGTGTTCCTTTGCAAGAAATAAGAAATCGTTAGAAGTCAACTACTGCTTTCACTGAATATAAAGGGTCATGACGTCATTGCCGTACGCCATAGCTATTGCAATTGACAGATTGGTCATAACAAATCAGTCAATAAAAGTTTTGAAATTCTTATGGTAAATGAAAAAGGGAATCGGCCATCTTCAATTTTGCAAAAAATGGATTTCAAATAGCGCAATTAATGAAATTGTTGAAAATACTTAAGAAATTAGATTTCTTATTTGAAACAAAGGAGGAAAAAAGCTAACTTGTCCCAAACATTCTCATATTTTAAGAGTCAGCATTTTTACATTTTAATGACAAAATTTAAATGCAAACATGTTGCGATTACCCAAAGTATTTTGTTCCCCATCCTTACTAGATCCAAAATATATGTGACGAATTTAAAATCTATGCTGACGCAAATTTAAAATAACTAAATCTCGTCGTAACTCAGTCGGTATTGCGACTGAGTGTGGCTTGGCGGTCCCGGGTTCGATTCCCGGCGCGAGCTCTCGACTATTCGATCCCGGGGTACTGGCCCTCACACAGTACCGAAGCACTAAGAGAGGTACAGATACTCCTGTAGTGCTATTCACTACAGTGATTGTAAAAAAAAATTGAACACAACCACGACACAACTATAGAGATCATGATTTGCAGTGCACATGAAGCGTACACAATTTTGGCATGGCATGAAACATTTGGGCCATTTTAACATTTGACACATGCACTTCTAGCATTCGAACTTACCTTTTCCCCACAACGTAACCATCAATAAACCTCTCTCTTACTTTCCTCAGCGACATCTCCTTTTTAGTTCCACTAGTAATCAGGGTGACTTTGGCGTCATCCGCGAACATGTCTTCTTCCAACGTGGCTCGCCGGAAGGTGACGTTAAATTGGCGACCGTAGCCGCTGAGCCGGAATGAACCGTTGTAGTTGCCGGAAGTGCTGTCCATCACCACGTCCGACAACGACACATTCTCGGATCGGGACACGTAGTCTGAGAAAGTGACCGTGCCGGACCGACGATTGTCTCCGGCCGTGTATTTTTGACTTTTAATCGCGTTGTTGGGGAGACACCGATTCGCGAGTAGAAATACCCATGTGGATAAAATCCATGTGCGCATGGTAAAGTTCTAATAGGAAAACACAAATTTCCTAAAGAAAAGTTTGTTAAAAATGATAAAAATAATTTGAACCTTTAAATGTCCTGATATCATCAATGATTTTTAACAGTGCACCTTATCCGAGTGTCAACAGTTCCAATGATAGATGATGACAACTTGTTCAACAATAAGCGAGTACACTAGTTGTAGAAAAATTGTATATAAAATAAACGCAAAATATAATTAATATCAGAACATCGACAAGAGTCAAAACTTAAAAATATAATGAAACCGGATTTGTAGTTTAATGTGTGTCGAATGTGAAAGCCTCGACATGTCGTCGAAACATCAATTTTAATTTATTTATTAAAGATGTCAAGTTTCTTTTGTAAAATGTATATTTTAGTTTTTCTTTACGATGTTCAATAATGAGATTAATATTAATATCTAATTATAGCCATATTTCTCAATAATATCAGGCATTAAGAATTTCCAACCACGCACGCGACTATTTCGAAATGTTGTACGAGATTTTCATTTCAGAAATCAAATTTAAATTGTGGTTATTTTAATTATGAAAATAGCAGATGCACACAAGCACAAGGATTTCCAAAACAAAACAATTTCACAATTGATGGAACAAAAATACCGAATTTCACGAAAATTAAAAGTCCCGTTTTTTAAATATAAAGGTATCTTAATTTGAAATTTTCTCGTTCTTACCGAAAACGTTACGATTTGAAGATGTCACTCATCAACATAGAAATGGAAAATAATTTTTCATTAAGTATTTCAAGTCTTGATACATGTTCGACGCTCAGTGCACAGTATAAAATGTAATGACACTTATTAACCTGAAAAGCAATTGGAGCTAATCAATTAACAAACATATCTGATATGAATACGAAATGAATTCGAGCTGCACGTCCAACCAATTAACATGCCAATTACTTTGAATGCGTTTGACGATTGATCAGCAGTCAATTTGAATATTCCGGATGTAGGGTTTCACTAAATGCGAGATTTCTCTCGGTATACAGAGTGTACTTGTACACTCGAGACGATACCAACAGCAGAACTTATATCTACTTCGAAATTAAAATATAATCTTCTTTAGTGGAAATTACAAACGAAGTTAAAAATCAGACTCGCGGTCATTTTAACAAAATTCAATATCGTCAAAAGGGCTATCACTTGGATAAGCACATCGAGCTTCACTTGATTCCGTTAGATTTCGACTGTCCAACCAATTTTTAAGCCACTGTAAATCACAAGTGCAATTCCAAGGATTTCCTGTAAATAGAAATGCCGGTAATCAGAAAAAGATTTATAATATTGATATAATGTTATTTTAATAAATTCCACTCCTCCATTATAAAAAGTGACCAAATTCTTTTATTTTAGCTTGAAATTTTCATGAAATTAGGAATATTCACCTATTCATTTAGTGATGAAATAAGTTTTGTAAGGATGCATTTTTTAATCCAGGATTGGATGTGTGTGCCATGATCATTGATCACGGGTTTAATTCCCGGCCGGGACTTCGGCAATTTTTCGGGAACAAAAAATTCCTTCACTTTCCCCTTCGAAATGGACGACACCGGCGAATAAAATGTCGACAATTTGTTAAACAAATTTATGCCATAGGATTTCTGCTAAGCTTTCAGGATCGCGGCATAATGAGTTTAAATTGGCTCGAAATGAAAGTGCAAAGCAGATGCTGACGTCACGGCCGCAGACAAGAGTCACTGACCCCTTGTCGCGAGGCAATCACACAATGCCGCCTCCAACAGTCAGAAACTGTTATTTTTTTAAAGTTATTTCGTGCCTTATTTAAGATTCAAAATTAAGGCACGAAATTAACCACACAAAACGTACCACCAAGAGTTATAGAAACAATCGGACTTTCTTCAAGACCCATGAATGCCCCTTCTTGAAGCTCCGAGAGATTGTTGTTGTCCAAAAGTAATGATTGAAGATTCCTGAGATCCCTGAACGCTCCCGTTTCAATGGACGACACGTTATTGCTGCCCAGGTACAGGTATTGCAACGTGTCCTTCCCCAGAAGTTCCAGTCCAATGGCATTGATGTTGTTGTAAAACAACACCAGACTGTTCAAAGTGGTGAACTGCGTGAGTGCGGCCACATCGATTTTCTCGATGTTTGTCACGAAGATTTGAAGCTCTGATAGATATTCTGAAAATATAAGGATTAGAGAAGTGCACTCTCATTTAAATACAAGAAGGGTGCCCGGCTTTGCTTGGGTTTACAGTAACCACCAATGAAATAAAAAATTAATTGTTTGACAATTGTTATGTTAAATTTAAAAAAAATCATTTTTAAAATATCTATTTGATTATTTGATGTTTTTAATATTATTATTTTATTTTATTTTTATATTGAAACATTATTCCGGTATGTATGTGGTATTGTGTGCTTGGTTGGAACTGTTATCTGGTTTACTTGGTTGGAACTGATATCTGGTTTACTTGGTTGGAACTGTTATCTGGTTTATTTGGTTGTCTCGTGAAATCGACGACGTCATGCTTTTGATGTGGAGACGCCATTTTTTATTGTGAAGCGAAAGGGAGATTATCCAGAATTTGGTAAGGGTTATTTTAATTTTAAATATTTAAAATTGGGACCTGAAATTTTGTCGCTAGCGAATTATGGTGGTGTACTAACGGTATGTTAATTTGTATGCAATTTCATTGAGCCGTTCAACAGTTAGTCTCCGGACACGAAAATAAAAATCTCTGTTTTATAATATAGGATGAAAGGGTCACCTGAAAATGGCAGAAATAGTTCTGTGGATTGCATTTCGACAGACGAAAAACTGTTGGTTTCGATGTACAGGGCTCTGAGGGGTGACTCGATGCTAGAGAGCAACTCATAAGGAATGGAAGAGAAGTTGCAACTGTCCAAATCGAGTTTGGTGAGGTTGTATCCGCGAAACACGTCCAACGGAATGGACGGGCCATCACTGCTCTCAATCACCAGTCCGAAACTGGCCACAAATTCAGTCGTAAGTCGGAGCGTTTGTGTCAGCAGATCCATATCTCCAGCTTCTAAATATTGACATTGAATTTCGTTACTGCTGTTGTAGTAGACACAGGATGGCGCTTCTTCCTTTGTCGGGATCTGACTTTCATAACCGGCAACGCAATGCTGCCAGCTCAGTGCATGCACAATCAAAAGTGCCCATTTGTGCATCATTTCTACCATCAAAACAATTTTATAAAAATTTAATTTTGATGCAAAATTTTATTTGCCGCCGTGAGTGTCACAATTTTCGGAACGCGGATACATTTTGAAGAAATTGCCTAGATGAACTCGTTTTAGCAACGGCAACCAATATCTTCTGATAATCAGACAATCGCTTTTATTAAATCAGTATATAATTGTTAATCAGAAAATCACATAATCGTTAAGCAGAAAGGTGAAATTACTGATAACCGAAACATTTTTGTCAAGGGTTTCTGAATACAGTGTAGATAACGGAATCTCTCCACAAAAATGATTAACACTTTTATTTTACGGTGTGCATTAAACACGCTTAAGCATGTCACACACAGAAAGCGTCAATTTCGATAAGCGTCAGTTATGGGAAACTCGCTTTTACAGACTCAGGAATTTTACTCCCCGCTACGAAACCTAAATGAAACTTATTTACTTTATCTAACCTACCTTGCCTAACCAAACATAACCAACCGTACCTAACTCACTAAACTCACACAAAACATACGTCTGACGGTTATCCCAGTTGACATGACAACTGTTGGGGTGATGACATAATGATGACAACATGATGCAATAATAGTAAGACAGTGTTTCTTTTTTGATGCGACAAATGTAATTTTTTATTAATGTGCAATTTTAAAAATCGTCAACGAACAAGTCAATATACGCTATTCTCTTCTGTCAAAAGAAATTTATGAATTTAGAAAAATAGTCTACGACATAATTGGAGTGAGAACCGTCCTACTTGGCAGTTGTAAACTTGGCTCGCAATACTGGAACATAATCGTCATACTGGGCTTCGTAAAAGTTCCCGGCGATGGGTTGACCCAACCCGTACTTGGCAGCGAATTCGCGGGTCTTGAACCCTCGGCGAGCCTCTCTCGAATTGTAGCCGCCCTGCGGCAAATCAACTGCTACTTTTCCCGCTTGCTTGTAAACCAAAGTTATGTACCTGTGCAAACCTGAAAAAAACACCACAAATGAACATAATATAAAACTGAACAACCAAAGACTGAGGAAATTCGAACGTATCCGAAAAATCATTGCAATGACCTTTCAAAAGAAAGCATTTTTCTCAGGGTCTGCTCATAGATCATTCATGCATCGTAAAATTCCGAATGTCACCATAAAATTTTTTTATATCAATGAATATCGTTATCATGTACCAGCTAAATTAGTCCGCGCTTTATCTGATCGAATGCCGACCAAATCCTATATCGAGAAGCATACATTTTCAAAGGGGACTGTCCAAAATGTCAAATTAGATTTTGGTTCATAAAATGTTTAACAAGTCGTCTAAGTGTAAGCCATTTAATAAGTCTGGTTAAGAAAACTGAAAGCTTCGGATGGTGCAGGAAAATAAAATAGGTATTTTTTATTTCGCCCACTTAACGAAATAAACGAACACTCGATTTAATTAGCATGGGAGTTGTAAGAGAACGCACAATAAAATTAGGATCAACATTTAATTTTAATACAATAATATTCAATATACGAACCTGATCCCTCGGGGGGTCCGGATCCGATATAAAATGCAAGGGATTCACCCTTGCTGACGTCACTACCAGGTACATTCACCACCAACCAATGCAGGATCTCGCGGAACTGTGGATCGGCCCGAGACGGAGCATCTGGATCTAATTGTTCAAATTAAAAATTGAAAATCATTAGTGAGAACATCAGTGCTGAAGAAACAAAAGTGGGAAAACAAAATATACTTACATAATGTACTTTAATTTGCAATATAACATTTGCTATACAATTATTTAAAACGTCTACCATGCTAAGATCAGTTTCATCAGATCCGTTCTTAAACGGTGAAGTGAAATCAAAAATAATTTTCTGTAGAAAAAAATATATTCAAATTTATTTTGCCCATTTTATGAAAATATTAAATCAGAAAAATGGAATTGGTGAAATTGGAAAAGTTAATGTCTTCATAAAAAAATCTTCATAAACCATGATTGTTCATAAAATTCTAAGAAATTTTGGAATTCTTTTCGTCAAGATTGGAGTTAAAGCTAGAGAATTTGTGATTGTCTCTCCAGAATGGACTGTGACCTTTATACGTGTAAGTCAAGAAAGGGGGAAGAACCAAAGTAGATGGCCACATTTATAAGAAGTGGGACATCACGTAATACACTGTCACACAACATAGTTAATGACATGCGAGTGGGATGTCATTAGATTACAGATATTGTCTGACACACGTCAACACTTGGATTATAGTCACTTACCAACCATAAGAACAGTGTATAAAGAGTTGGAATCGGAAGCATATTCGAATGTTGTTGGCTGATTTTGCACTTGGGTCGGAGTCAATTCGTTTCCCTGATTGACCGCCACACCACAATCGTATTTGATCTGAAAATAAAAGAAATCGGGACAACACAATTCTTTCAAATAAGTCAGTTTCCGCGCCAAAATGACATTTAATCTGAGAGCCTACCGTAATAGAGGTAGCCGGGGCAGCATCAATCACATCTGGTACAACACCGTATTTTTCCATTGTTTCCTCAACAAAAACCGAAACGATTAAAGTGACAGACAACCTTCAGACTTCACCGATCGAGATCGATTAGAACGTAACTGTTGTATTACAGAAGCAGAGCCCGAATACAATATATGTGCTTATCCGAACAACTTCACAATGTGAAAGCCAAAACCAAAGTCTAGCAGAAGACAAACAAGTTTATCGACCAGACAAAAAATGGTTGCTCAGCAACTTGATCAGTGGCGTGCCGTGAAAAGCGCGTACCTACGAATTTAATAAAACACAATATCATAGACGAAATAAAAAGAGAAATAATATACAATGTAGGGCTTACTCAACCGTAATAATATTACAAATTCATATGATTAAAATTTCTCTCAGTTATTACATCTGTAATTAATTTTAAATGCTTTACTGAAAATTGCTAGGACCGTCAGAGGAACCGACGCAACGCCACTGATTGAAGCACAGCTGTTATATTTGCGAAATCAGTGACGTGTTCATTATATTTTAGCCTCAATTCTATCGCCCATGTGCTATATGAATGTACAAAGTTGGTCAACTCAAGGTCGGCCTCAATTATCCCGGAAAATTACAGCAAACGCCGCCAATGGAAAAAAATGTTGAACGTAATAGTCCTCAAGCCATGGTAGATTATTTGACCAGCTTTGAAATATATAATTTTGGCGAGAGTGGATCATTTTTCAAGTCAGTTAAACAAATCTAAATTAGTTGTGTTGGTTGATTTACCTTTCACTTCCACCTGTATTCCGGTACAGTAAATTATGATTATGGAAAGACCAACGCAAATAAAAAACTTCGTATTCGAATGGACAATTTCATCTGCTGGTATATTTTTTTGCAATTTATTTATAGACCGTCAATTATTTCAATTATTTATAGGTGTCAATCCGCTAATAGCACATCTGATGAGCGAATTTATGAATAAGAGGAAACAAATAAAAGCAAGCATAAAAAATCAACAACCAAAAAATACAGACTTTGATAAAGAACAAAAGATTGATTAATTTTAAGTTGTATGTAAGAAATAACTATTGATTCGACAAATAACCATGAATGCAAACGAAACAGTCTAAATTATAACATCACATTCATTCAATGTTGTTTTTATTGGTGTTGATTATAATAATTAATTAAACAGAATTCTGATCTCGAGAATTATAAAAATTTTACTTAAGGTTTTAGGGTTTGTTTTTTCTGCAAATGTATTAACCAATTTTGCTCAAATTTAATAATACGAATTTTTATGAGCTAGGATGCAAAATCAATCTCGATTTCACCTTTGGTCCATTTGGTTGCGTTATCTATTTGTAACCTGTCTTTAAGTATTGACATTTGGAGAACACTGAGTATTTATTTTGGATAACAAAACGATTCCTTAGGCTGCAATCCGACTCTCGATTGCAGTCTAATCAATTATCCTATAGTTTTGTTATATTACTACTATCAGCTTCATATCTACTAATTTGGATTGGTTTTGGAGTCGTCAAAGTCTAAACAACATGCTAAGTTGCTCACATGAATTCAATTCGTCTGACAAGTCATATTTAAAGAACTTAAGGTAAATGCTTGCTGCCTTTGTCTCTTAATGTAATTACTGAATTATGATTATTTTGTGCTATAAATTCTAATAATTGACTTTTTTTCGTTACAATAATTAGATGTCTGCCATGAAAACACACGGCGTTGTTCCAGATGTGATAGATATTGCTCCTAACAACTCTATTACGGTAAAGTACCTGTAATTTGTATACTCACTCTAATTGAAATAACGGCATGTGTCTTGCTGCGCCTCACTGGTCTACAGGGTGGCCTAATTTTTATTTATTTCTATACCAAACGGGACGTTTTAATAGACGTTTCTAGTTGTTTAGGCATTCTAAAATAAAATAATGAACTAAACCTATCAAAACTGCTCTTTAATTGTTTCGCTTTTAAATTCAGATTAAGTACGATAGTGGTGTGGAAGTAAAGCAAGGGAATGAGTTGACACCGACTCAAGTGCAAAACCAGCCGATAGCTTTCCAGTATGTCGCTGAGCCCAATGCTTTCTACACGGTCATCATGGTTGGTAAGGGTTCGGACTAATGGAGAAAAAAATAAGTCACATTTTGTGTCTGATAAGTGATAAAATAGATTGGTAATTGCCACTTCAAATGGCACACGGATGCAGTTGTTGGTTCGCCTAACCCAACGAGATGTAAAGTTCTAGAGCACACAATACGTGAATTGCACTAAGTGAGAAAACAGAATGAGTTCTGAATGCTTTCGTTGCGTGCACTCTAAGTTTTGTGAATGCTTTTATGTAGTCGTCTTCAGGTACAAAATTTAAAAATACTTAGCATGTTCCGAAATTATGCAGTCATCAAGTTAAAAGAGGTACCGATTTTCAAGATGGCGGTCAATTAAATCTCGCCTTCTGCAACTTCGACATGTCAATCACTATGTCAAAAGTTACCAGTCTGTTGAATTTGTAAATACAAAATGTCGTTAATAACGATGTTTTCAATGGGCTTTATTGACACTGCCACTTGGTTTACAGCAACTACAGTTGCATTGGAAATATATTTTGGCTGAACTAAAATTCTTCATGACTTTTTGCATATCTCGTTCGTAAGCTTTCGACAAAACCCCATTTGTTTATCTGCTTTTTTCTGTTAGATCCCGATTCGCCATCTCGGACTGACCATTCTTTCCGTGAATTCTTGCATTGGCTAGCGGTCAATGTGCCGGGCAGTGACATCGCCAAGGGCGAGACTCTTGGACTCTACTTAGGAGCCGGTCCACCTGAAGGAACTGGTTAGTTTAACATAACATTTAAAATGGATTGACTTGCTTTCTATAAAGCGAAACAGGGTTTGTCAATAATGAAGTTGAGACATCCAGTTGTGATATCATATTGTGTCTTCAAGTGGTGCATGACATCCAGTTTGTGGCATCCAGTTTGTGGCATCCAGTTTGTGACATCCAGTATGTGACATCCACTTTGTGGCATCCAGTTTGTGGCATTCAGTATGTGACATCAAATATGTGACATCCAGTTTGTGGCATCCAGTTTGTGGCATCCAGTTTGTGACATCCAGTTTGTGGCATCCAGTTTGTGGCATCCAGTATGTGACATCCAGTATGTGACATCCAGTTTGTGGCATCCAGTTTGTGGCATCCAGTATGTGACATCCAGTTTGTGACATCCAGTTTGTGGCATCCAGTTTGTGGCATCCAGTTTGTGGCATCCAGTTTGTG
>JAQGBY010000646.1:0-39797 GCA_034698785.1 Mycogona germanica | reverse complement strand
TGTTATTTTATTTTATTTTTATATTGAAAATATTATTCCGGTAATAGTATGTGGTATGGTGTGCTTGGTTGGAACTGATATCTGGTTTACTGGGTTGTCTCGTGAAATCGACGACGTAATGCTTTTGATGTGGAGACGCCATTTTTTAAGTTTGAAGCAAATGGGAGATTATCCAAAATTTGGTAACGGTTGTTTTATTATGTAATATTGAAAATCGATATCTGAAATTCCGTCGCTAGCAAATTGTGGTGGTTTACTAACGGTATGTAAAATGGTATGCGATTTCATTGAGCCGTTCGACAGTTAGTCTCTGGACATGAAAATCAAAATCTGTTTTATAATATAGGATATCAGAGGTAAAAATATGTTCAAATATTTTTCAAACATTTTTCCCCCCTTGCAACTCCTTTTGGCGCTTATGGTGTTTTTACTGAATACGGCGACCATACCATTACCTTCTTTTGCATAACTTCAGAACGTACAATTCTTATTTCTTTAAAAATGTGTATTTTGAGACACTGAAAAAATCGAGACATCCGACGTCTAGACTTGCATCGAGTTTAAATTGCAGTGAATTCCTGTTTATTTCGTAATGATTTGTTTCTACCCTGTGGTCAAATTTATATTTAACAACAGTGTAGCTGCCCATCTCTTTGTCTTGGGTTCTTGGCATGCAACCATTGGATCCCTCGCATCTGTCAGACATGGGTATTCCCATGGATTTTTTTATATTTTTTTGTTTTTGAGCCACTTTAAACAGGTATTTACACACCATAAAAACAATATTTAAAATTGCTCAAAAATGTTCTTCGCACTTTAATTATTGATTTGAGAGAACGGCAGTGAACTTTCTAAACTCCAGACGCCGCTTCTAACACGGTTATGCCAAATGTTTTCAACATGTCATCTTTAGAAATAAATTGTAATTTCAGTTTAACAAATAAATTTTTGTATTAAAAAAATATGCGCAAAAGCGTGTTGTTATTCAATGATTGGCTTATCCGTCCTTTAATGTTCTGTAACGAAGAAACAAAAATATGAAAGAAAAGGAACCACCACACATCTGATTTGATCTCAAGCCTGTATTTGCCTGTTTCGTCTTTATTTTTATCTTCTATACTCACGAAGATGTTTAAATCGCGGATATTTTACTGTATCCACTTGTACGAGTATAAATGGGCACCGTCTTGTTAATAACGACTTCCACCGCGGGTTGCGCTGTGTTACCTTGCACCAAAATGCAAAGCAAACACTGAAGGCGACGGCAGCGCCTCCCTTGTTTGATTTGTGAATGAGATAATGGACAACAACATTCAGTAGCGTGCTCGTTCGCTTTTCCTATTCTAGCGATATACCCCCGCAATCGATAAACATTTAATATTATCGCCACACTCTCTCTGTGTGTCTCGCTCTCTCTATCTCTCACTCGATGTGAGAAAGCTCCAGCTGTTTCAATTTCAACACGCCGATGATAAATACAAGGCAAATTTCACTCGTGTCTTGGCAAATAACAATTACCTCTTGCGTGGCGGGCTTCCACTATACCAATGTACATGTACAATATATAGAGAGCGAGCGAGATCCTCGTCGTACATCTGTGATGATTCAGAGTGAATGGATGCTTCATAGACACCCGAAAAGAAATGGTGGTCTATATATGAGATACCTAGTCTGTAATACATATATATACAGGTATTTCTGTATATTTGGTGGCGATGGTTCCATGTACTGTAATTGTGTTGACGTGCGTTGGCTGTCCTTTACAAGCTGGTGATAAATTGCCTTCGCAGTTTCTTCTTGTGCTGTAAGAGTGGGTCGTGCTCATGGATGACAGGTCTCGAAAAAGAAAATGTTGATAATATTCCAAATTGATTGGCAATAACTTCAACATCGTATTTGTTGAAATGAACATTTTTCTTTATTGTATAGCGGACATTGCATTTAGAAGGTGCTTAGTCGATAGGATGTCAAGGGAAAAATATAAATTGTAGTGTCCACTTGAATATGGGACGACACAGTCAATTCGATGACATAGGAATTCGAAAGCAATTGCCCGCGCCCAGCCCATGCAGGCACATACACTGTTCAATTGGATCAGCTTGTCAAAATTCACATAACATAGCTAAAATCAATTCAAATACCTTGGTGCAAGCTTTTAAAATTTGCAAGACAAAAATATAAAGGAAACATTGGGATATTGCATATATATTTAGTGACTTAATTCCAAGTTCCACGTAATGCGCTGCTAAACTCAACATCTGCACTTTTATCGAAATTGAATTATTAAAATTGTTGACACACAAGAAAGCAAAAGTCTCAGCGAAATGATAGGCCGTGGTTAAGACGTTAATTAAAATTATATTATGTTATCACCACAAATCATGCTGCATCGATCAAACCCAATTAACCGTGTTCTTTTATATATACCTGTTCTATTGTTTAGTTACTATATTGAACTAGATCGTATAGAGTATATGTATGTACAGTACACTTTGCTGAGACCCGAGTAAAACAAAATAACTTTTCCCCTACAGATTGCTTAGGAAATATTATATGCAAACAATGGCTGCAGTAAATGTTAGAATCCTGGTAAAAATAATTTCGAACCCTTTGAGGGCTGCTTGCATATTCTAATTGTAATTGTAGTGCTTAATTTCTCATAAATTGAGATGAAAGTTCTATAGAGTAATTTCTATCGAGATTAAGCTCTTATAATTTTGAAATTATTCTGATATTTTTTCCGATGGAGATATCTGAAAGATATTTTGGGGAACCTGAGAGACATCGAGTTACTAGTCCCCATGGATTGATTTTCTTGTATGTGTTTTAATGGAACGATTTTTTAGTTGACTAAAATATCTTGGAAACAGCGACCAAAACAATATTTCGGCCTTTTGCAATTATTACAAAAAGGTAGAGGCCATTTCATTATTTTTTAATAATATTCCTTTTTGGTCAATAGTAAATATGAGGAGGCATGGCCTGAAGGATCATGGGTTCGAGCCCGAATAGGTTAGTTCATTGGTCATACAAATATTTCAAGACATAAGGAGATTAGAGATTAAAGTGATTTGAAGTCACTGGACATTTCAAGACACATAAGAAGATTAGTGATTAAAGTGATAGAAGGGTGGGAGATCGAGATCAGAATCTGAAAAGGAGACGTTGGTATGCTCCCTGCCGTTTAAGCGTATTTAAAAATGACATTTTATAATGGGACGCTAGTTAGTTAATAATCAGATAGCCGCCAAACGAATTTCACTTGAGGGAGCCCCGGGACCATTTTTCGAACCATCACCTCCATACATTATCTCTATTCCTGCTCGTCATAGTTGCACGCTCTGGTGACCGTGAAGACCTTCAGTTCTGTGACAGCTTCTTCGTCCCGACGTGTACGAGTGTAGAAGTTCCAGCATGACATGATCTCATACGTTTGGCAAATAATAGTCATTTGAGTTAGAAGCGCGCCCCCGTACAGGGCAAATTAACTTCACATGCGAATGAATGACGGTTGCTGGACGCGGAGATTAACACAAATAACATGTCTTATCGTTTGGCATCGGATCGGAGAAGGATTTAAGGGACTTTTCTAATGAGATGAGGTGGAAATTACAAAAATGGGTCATTGTGAGTTTAGGTTTAACCGTATTGTTGGTCATCAATTGCCCCCATAAATGAAACCCCAGATTGAAACTGGAAGCTAATGTGGAGTCATTCAGCAATAATTGCCTTTAATTGCCAATAAAACGCCTTTACTCTTTACCCGCGTTGGTATTTTGTTCATTGAATAGTGAGTTCGAACTCTTAATGATTTTGATACGTGCAATGACCTATGAATACAATTACAAATGAATGTAAAATTTAATTTTAAACTGGTACTTAGATTACGCAAAAAAATATTTTCCATCATTTACAGAGTGAACGCAAACTAAGAGAACACCTAATGAGGGATTTAGTTAGGACGTCTGGATGATATATATCTGAAATGGTGAATTCGGGACAGGCCGAATGAAGAAGACGAACCGAGTGGCGAACTCACTTTTTTATAATAATATTTTACTATTATTTAAATTAGAACTGGTAATTGCGAAAAATATAGAGTTTCATGGTCTCCCGGTCTCCATGAAACTCTAAAGAGAACACCTGTTGAATGAATATTGAATAAAAACGAAAGAATCATAGAAAAATGTAAGTTATGCGAATCACCATAACATTTTGTTTGGAAAAATATTCTATTGCTTAACAAATTACCATTTTCCACAAAAGTCTCAAAGTACTAAATATATTTGCGATCAAGTCTTGTGTATGTGAGCTAGCCTGTATGGATGCACACTCTAGGCAAGGCATCTATAGCTCGACTAGCAATTTTCATCGCGCACAAAAGGCCTGACCTCGGAGGTCACTGCTAACAACGCGGTGAGTATGAGCCTACGCTCTTCGTCTATACATACAGAGTACAAGCGATAATAGTCTTATACGCTTATGTGATATCGCCAGAATACACGTAAAAAAAGGATGAGAGAATATTTGGCAAGTTTGCGCTCCGGCTCTGGCTTATTAATTACATCAAAGGTGCCGACGAAGCGGGGCAAACTGAGAATTAGGGATAAACGAGAGTTGGTGGGGGCCGACTCGCTCGTAGCAACACCGCTATACAAATGAATCTCAACTGTCAGCAAACATTCTCGAGACTCAATCAAGCTTGTTGTTATAACATGATACACGCGCGGCCTTTTGATTGCACGGTTGAATCATATCTAGACTGTTTCGTTTGCTGTGACGAAAGCCCCGCACTTCTTGTATGAGATTGGTCCCAATCGATTTTTAAAAATAATTTCATTATCTAGTAGCTTTATTGGTTGGAGGATTGATTGGTGGTGCGGCGGTTTCCGGTTCAAGTTCCAGCGCTCAAATAATGCGGTGGGGTGGGCACAACACGAAAGGGTCACAAACTACAGTTATCCATGATGACCACTCATAATTAATCTTTGGTTCTCAAATCTTTTATCGGATCACTTGAATTTTTTCTGATAGATAATATAAGAATATTTTGGTTATGTCTCGAAATCGTGCCGCTTTTCCATAAACACGCAATTTTGTCACAATCTGTTAGTTGCATTTTAGACATTTTCTAGAAAAATTTTAGTGGCGAAATTCCAAGTCTCTTCAATATTTTTCGTTGTGAAGAGTGAGATTGTGCGTCGATTTTCCTGGCTTACACAAATTCATGAAATAAAATATTTCAGAAGATATGATTGACAATGCCTGATCGTGGTTTATATGTTGATCAACTAATTGTTTTCGCGTTCCAAACTGGTGCTGAGGTGAAGGTCGAATAATGTATGGCATAAAAACATCGCTGCTCCAGGCAATTTTTAAAAGAATTTTTAGATAAAGTATGGTCAAGGAGTAGTGTAGAAAATCTTCGTAAAGCTTGATTTGCACATGAGGAGATCGACCAAGATCTTATCTATGATTCGGCATGTCACTTTGTTTATCCCTTTGAACGGGGATTACGAGACCAACTCGTAAGCGCTTGGACCATTTCCAGCGAGGATTAAGAGATGGTCTCATAACCAATTTTCAAAAAAATCGTGGCAAAATTCTACCAATCACAGAGAAATGCAGAACAAATGATTGGATAGAGCAAAAAACGTAGATATCGCAATACCGGTAGCGCCATCTGGCGTCACTTCCGAAAACCGACGCAGGAGAGGGAAAATTCCCGCATTTTTTTCAACTAAAATGGCTGCTCGTATGTTAACTGTTTTCGACTTATTTATCGCGTAAATAAGTGACGGATTGTGCTAGATAGTTACGGAATAATTGCAATTGGATACAACATGCCTCATCCAACAGCGATTTCGTCCTGAAGTGAAGTGAAAGTGCGCGTGTGATGTGTATGTGCCCCATGGCGGTACAACTGCCAAATTCGCCCCTTGGCCATCCAGCATGGGGCCAAATGTTTGAATCCAGGGGGTTCCGTGGCCCAGCATCAGCACCAGCACCACAGATAATTCCAGCGCTGGCCCGTGAAAGTGCTTGTGAGTGTGAAAACTGCATCGAAAAGGAACTGGAAAGCAGGTAGGCTGCAACCAAAACTGGTCACAGCTCTAGGCCCATTCAGGCATTGCTGGATTGGTGCCAGAGCCGTGACTACAGCATGTTGTGCCGGAAGAAGGCTGGACCAACTTCTGGACGACCCCCCTCTTTCCAGCACTACATGCTGGAGTCACAATTCCTGCGCCCGTCCTGCATATTGCCGGATTGGTGCTGGAGCTGTGTCGCCAGCAATTAAAATTTATGAATCTACCTAGCTAAAATATATTACAGCTGCATTGGTGACCTCTCCAAATTACCAACTGTCCGCGTCTTCCGGTTATCAAAATACGATTTTTATTAAAGAAAATCGTAATAATTAAAAATTAATTCTCCGTTAGGATGTGGGTTTAGAAAAATTAAATCCCCGTTGAAAGGGTTATATCCGTCACGGCAGTTAGTTCGATTGCAGGCAGATTGGATTGCACATTGTTTTATTCAAATCAATTTTTGTGAATCGTAATATTTCCGAATAGCAGCGAAAGTGTTTCTCGGAATTTCTCCCTTGCTTCAGAACTTGCACAGTGATTTTCTTCACTTGTGGGTCAATCAAATTTCGAAGTTCCAAATCCAGATATGAAATGTGGTCTATTTATTACGTTGATTTACAGTATATAATAACCGATTAGAAATTTTCGGTGAATCACTGAAACTGTTTTTAACAAGACATGTACGGTGGATTGTCTATTGTGAATCTCACCCCGTATTTGATCCTTGGGTCATTCGCGTTAAGATTCTTCAAGATTGGTGAACACGTCTTCATGAGACGCATATGCACAGCTGGAACAGTATTCTGTATACATGTACAGTATATATGCAGAAAAAACACAAAGGTCATACGATCGTAACTTTGTGAAAACATATGCATTTTTTGCGGGAAACAAACGTTTTGGCGACAGACGCTTCAACGGCTCAAGCACAATCGGCGTCACTTGACGTTGCGCATTTTTATATTATTTATTATCAAGGAATGCGGTTGGCTATTAAACGTTTTCCGAAACCCCCATCAAACCAAGCCCGTAACCTTTTTCGGGCAATCGCTCATCGTCTTTTCGAGTCGAGCAAGTCTCTCATTTCGTTTAGGAATTTATTAAGACGTGAGGTTCGTCGTGTACATAAACAGTATATGGTGTATAATACTAACAATATATCCGACTACTTTCTCCATATGGATACACAAAACACTTACTGCGAAATCATCGCAGGGCAATTGGCGTTATTAACTTGTTGCCTATTTAAATATGACCTGACAGAGTAATTTGCGTAGGTTGGTTTCGCGAGCCGTGAAAATTATGATGGAAAAGTTGAATGCGGAATTTTCTATCGCTCAGCGGTGGGTTTGCGGCAGGTTTAATGATGACCGCGCTCTATGTATGTTACGTAACGGACGTGATATTAGCGTCGCCTATTATGTTGAGGTGCATTATGCACTTTCGGACGCCTTTCTTGATTATGCATAAATGAAAAAGTGCTCAAATGCACCGGATTCTCATGAAACCTTTTTGTGAGATAGAAAATCACGTCCACCATTTCACCAGCAAGCGTCTAGTGATGAAAACTTGAGAGATATAAAAAATATCATCATGTTTTTGTTGCTATATTTACAAACAAGTTATCTACAAGTTATTTCCTTGAGAAATTTTTAGTCGTTTATGCAAAATTATCACAAATAATATTCGGACAAATATATATATTTTTACAAATACATTGTTCTATTAAATGGTGAATTCGGAACAGGCCGAATGAAGAAGACGAACCGAGTGGCGAACTTCTTCGTCTTCTTCATTCGGCCTGTCCCGAATTCACCATTTAATATTTGGTACGACTCCCAGTACGTAGCCCAATTGGTTTAGCGACTGACTGGTTTCGGTGGTCCCGGGTTCGATTCCCGGCGTAGGCTCTCGAAAATTTCGATCCCGGGGAACTGGTCGTTCTCCCTCGCATAGTGCCTAAGCACCATGAGGGGGACGTAACGCCTGTGTGCGGTTGACTACAGTTGATTGGGAAAAAAAATATATATATATAATCCAGACGTCCTAACTAAATCCCTCATGAACATTGTTCTATGTTCGCAATCCATTTTCGATTGGTCAATCATGTTGACATTGAACAAAGGTTTAAAACCATATTTGGGTATCGCTAATAACATTATAAGCTGGTTAAAGCAGATAACAAATCTGCGATTTCAACCATCGCGATTGCTTGTGTGTTGGATCAGCAAAGTTTTATTTGGTTTCATAATACTTCTCATTTTTTCCATATGATTGAGAAGAGCTGAAATGGAACTACGTTTTCGTGAACATATGGCGTCTGAACATGAAACCCAATAATTCGATTTGTTCGTGTTTTCCGATAAACCCCGATGCACGCATTCACAGAGCGGTGAGTTGCTCAACCCTTTGCGTGTCTCTAGCCCGTCTTCATTTCTGCGTTGCTCGTTTTAATGGCATATCCGAAATGCACAATGCATTTGCAATTAACTGTCGAGTTATTTACTTTGCAGTTCAGGAGGGAAACCTTCGTTGACAATTTCAGCAAACTAAATTAAATTCTTATTTTCATTCGAAACGAGTATTCTTGAATTTGGTCTTGCCAACTTCTCATGTGAAACTCACAGCTGCTACACACGGTGAAGTGCAACACGCAATTTCGTCACACAAGGCCAAGCAAATTTTATCAGAAAATTAAATTTACTTGGAAGCCGGTGGCGTTCGGCTTGTCACATCGGAAGCGATTTATCCGGCCAAGACTAGACCGTAATGAAACTCGTTAAGTTGAACGCTTCGCAATTCTATGATGTGTGGAATCTTCGGGAATAAATGTTAGAAACAGATTAGCCCCACATTCATGTTTAAAATTGAATTTCGTTTATATACCGAGAAACAAGGTAATTGCTTTTATCGAATTAAAGATTCGCAAGCAAAAGTATTTACTTCGTTGTCATCGCGAAAATACTCGTAAATGGTTAAAAAAAAGTTCAGTTCGTGCAACTTGCGAACCCATCTAAAATTGTTATCCAGAAAACTCATTTAATGAAACAAGTCTTACCACTAATGAGATACGTGTTTCAATCACACTGAAATAAGTTTCTCGCTTGGTAAAGATTGTCCCTAAATATCGAGCGATAGTGCTGTCCCCAACAACAACATTGCACAATAAGCAAATTGTTCCAGGTAAATATCATTTGTAAACATGGTTGCGTCTTGTCAATAGGTGTTGTGTCGTATGAACAAGCATGATGATATATCGATCAATTATTTGACATGACCAATTTCAATTTATATCAGTCTCAGACAATTTTGCGTGAACGGCGGACATGCAATGTGATTATGAGATTACGAATGCACACCTCAAAACGAATATTTCCTATAATAATTCAAAATCTTGTTTAGAGTAAAAAGTTTATATAACTTCAAAAGTGAACAAAACAACTTTCCTTACTAGTTGATAAACTCATGTATATTGATAGCGTGTGGTCAACTTTTGGCCAAATGACGTCCCAAAATGCAGGCAGGAAACCACGCTCTGCGTGTCCATCAATCGCTCATCAATTATTAAATTATCCCACAATTCTGTTTCGTGACTGCTCCTCCATGACAAAATTGGTGGTCAATTTTACGAGAGCAAACAGCGTTGTTGTTGGCCAAAGCGTGTGTGGGTGGGTAATATAGGTGGAGGGAGGGGGTGGTCACAGCGGATGCGATAAAAATTGAAGCACATTTTTGTTGATTGATCTTATGTACAGTGTACAGATGGAGCCATACACCGTAGCACATGTCCAACTTGATCCGAAAATTGATTTGCCAATATGGCTATTAGTGGGGTAGCTGATTGATACGTTGGTGTATTTCTTCATTGGATTCATGAACATCAGAAGAGATCGATTCCCATCAATCATTTCAGCACAATTTTTAGTAATTTTGAAATCATTCATTGTTTGAAATTGTTATTTACTGGTATTGAAAATATTTAGTGAAAGCGAGTGAGTTCCATGAAAAATAAATAATTAAAACTGTGTGATATGATTTCGAAAAAATTAAATACAGAGAAGCATCTCATGGCGACAACTTCTTTGTTCAACGAGTTAGTTTTGCAAACAAGTTTGTCGGATCCCTGTTCAGAAAACCATTGCCATTAACTATTAAATTGTTATTTACTGGTACTGAAAATATTTAGTGAAAGCGAGTGATTTCCATGAAAAATAAATAATTAAAACTGTGCGATACGATTTCGAAAAAATTAAATACAGAGAAGCATCTCATGGCGACAACTTCTTTGTTCAACGAGTTAGTTTTGCAAACAAGTTTGTCGGATCCCTGTTCAGAAAACCATTGCTATTAACTATTAAATTGTAAAATGTCGGATAAAGGCAGTAAACACTCCCGCTAATCTATGTTAAGGGCATTGACCTGATTAGAATCAAGGTTTGTTGTTCTCGTCTTACCGCATATCCAATGCGGCTGAAGGAGTTAACGTTTAAAAACTGCATAACATACCTGTGGTTTATAATGAGCATTATTGGCACGTCTACTTAAAAACGAGTTTCGTCTCGCATCTTCAGTGAGTGACGTCACTTATGAAATTGTTTCATCGGTCTCAAATCTAAAATATATGACAAATTATTTACGTTTCACACCTAGCTGCTTAGCGCTAGATTCGTCACATTTGTTTAGGTGTTTCGTTGTTACATGACCACACGTCGCACCATTCAAGCGTTACATATTGAATACCTGTATTCGGGGTTGAATTTTTTTTATCAAGACTTCCAATTATATATTTACGATGGGCAGCTATAGACTTCGCGCATAAAATCAGCGGTCAATTTTGTTTTCATACGAGAGGAGAAGAAAAAATGACAATTTTATCTAGTGGAGCGCCCTTCATGCATGACTATATCCTATAGCCATATATTTGTTGAAGATTATACGGTGTAAGGTTCAGGCCATGCAACAAATTAGATTTTTTGGAGGGGAGGAGGAGGAGGAGGACAAGAAATGAAATCTCTTCGAAAGTTACGAGCAAGCCATACGTCGGCCTCCGCCAATGGGATTTCGTGGTTTTGTAATTCGACAATCCCCAGCACGCTGTTAGTGGTTTAGTGCGAGAAATGTATAAAAAATATTGATCGGATAGAACCGACGAATCGTATAGCAGAGGTGCTATGTGTTAACTAACGTAAGAGTTCCTACGTCTCATTACACGATTACCTCGCGAGATAGCGTACCGAACAATCATCTTTTCAGAACATCGTTATTTAGGAAAATATGTTAGTTACGAAGTCGTTTTCAAATTTAAATAAAATTACGAGTTTCTGTAGCCGACTATAATGTTAATTGTTTAACAAAATTGTACTGCAGCGAAAAAGGCCACCAATAGTTAACTAGAAACACAACAAATAGATTACATTTCGTTGACCTAAAGTTCAAGTGTGTCTATGCTCATTTTTTTTCTCTCTACGGGCTTTGAGAGTGGACCGAATGTCAGGAAGCATACAACACACTGATTTTATTTGCGAGATGCTAGTTACATTCATTACGATCGTGTTTCCTCGGAAGTGAAGCTGCGCTGACCGTGGAAACCTAACGAACCCGAGCACAGCTGCCTATATATATACCTGTACATGTATCTGATACAGGTACTGTATAACGAGCCTTGTGTAATAACACCATGTGGCAGGTAAACGCTGGACGTGACAAAACAACACTATATTTTAAAAGGGCGGCAGAAGCGAGAATGTGTTGTTTCTCGAGGTCCCCTGTACCCTCCCCCCCTCACCCCAATCTCCCTCTTCGCACTCTTGAAATGAGCAAACCGCGCGCGGAAAAGAATAATCACGACCAGTATGAAAACACATCCAACCTTGTTGCTTTTCGCCGATGGCGGTGACGAAGGTGGCAGGAGCAACTCCTCCGATCTCCAATTCCCAGTTGTCGGAAGCGTACCTGGGTTACGCCCAAAACCGGACCGGTGTCAGTGAAGCTAAACGTCCGAAGATCGAGCTAATGTGATTGAGAAAAATACCTTAGCTCGTAACATAAATCAGTTTTATCTCATATTCTGATTCCAATGTCACATAAAATTATCCTAGAATCTCAGTTGAAGGTCTATACTAATTCAATTCTGATTTTTTAGTCAATATCTTTCATTTTTAAAGGTGATATGGCGATAGTGTCGTATTTTTCATATGTCCTGGACTCCTGGCTATGAATCGAGTAATGCGTCTATGGATATCTGATTTGAAAACGATATCCTTTCGAACCGCTAGATGGCGCTAATAAATTCAAACTTTTTGACGAGTGCCGCTTAGTGATGCGCTGACGTTAGCAGGCTGACGCCTTGATTTGTAGAGCTGGTTTAAACTTTAAAGAGGCCGCGAACCGTATTTTCTGCCTTGTTTCTTGGTGCAACCACAATGAAGCGCAATCAAGAGTTCAGTCCTTGAGATTGCAAAAGAACGGGGAAGACAAACAGAACGCATGGCTTTGATTTTATTGTAAAAATAAATTATACTCCCTGGGCCAACAGTTCACAGTTATTCTGTTTAAATTGCTGAATCGTGATGCTAATTTAAGCGTGCCCTTTGAACATTAATCTTATTTTATAAAACAGGACCTCAAAAGTTTCTGTTCGGGACTTAACTTACGAACGGCTTTACGAAATGTAATGAAATTTTACCTGCAGATAGTTCCTTACATTAGTTTTCTATCGACGAAATTTCAGATCTCGAATTTCAGTATTTCTCAATAAATTGAATATACCAGAAGTTCCCACAATACCACAAAGGAAATACCAGCGGTCTAGATCTTGATTGCACCCGCGATCATGGGTGTAGTGCCCAATGCCCCTAACTTACCACATCACGCATCACCACTTTGTAGTCTGCCTATAGTTCTGATGTCAGCCGCCACAAAACCGAAATATTTATACGGTATTGTAAGCAGTGTACTGTGCCTGGGCAGCTGTCCCTGATTTCTTCCAGCCCCGTTAAAAAGAAACGTCATGCGTTTGGTTGACGCCCCTCCGTGTTAGGAACACCCAGGCGGAACACGCGCGCGGTGCGGAGATGTTAGGCAATAGATTACCGGTACCTATGGCGGTCATCAGATTTCGCGCCAGATAGATGGACTCGCAAAAGCGAGGGGGCCATCCGACACCATTCAGACGACGACAAACATATTAGAGATCGTAAATTTTCGCAGAGCGACAGCAGCGCATCCCGTGTTGCTTTTCGGATAGGGCGTCGTTGTAAACCCAAGTGTACTACCCGAGATATTAAAATAGCTAAAATGATTTTGTCAACACTTAACAAGTTTCCGGACTGCAATTGCCATTTCGGGATCCGCCAAGCTCTTATTTCAGGCCGGAAACTTGGTAACAAAATTATTTTTTGGGTAGTGACGAAAGTTTTAGATGAGTTCATACGTTTGTCTTTGTGTTTCGCAAATCTGCAATTACTTTATTTCCCGAAGATCCGAAGTAAACGTTGTTTATTGACGATCTTGTTGCCGACTCTCGATTGTAGTCCATCAATCATTTGATTTCTGTGCTATGTATTTATATTGTAGAAATCGCAATGGCTCGTTAATTGGATACATTTGAAAATGCGCTTTGAGAATTAAATTTAAGACATTTTATGGCACTCCAAATAATTCTATGCTGATAATGGTTTGCCGCTGGATAAGCCTCTTCTTTTTGCATGATCACTGATATTTCGAATAATTATTATCTGAAAGAGTGCAACTGTAAGATCTGTAATTCCCAGGCAGTTACTCAGCCTTACACGTTTTTTTATGTTCCCGTCCACCGCATTATGGTGGATATGTTCTGAAGCTTTTCACATAATTCACTTGTTTTATTGGACTTGGTTTTGTCAGTATACTTACTTCGCATTAATAACACGCAAACATTTATATTTTCCTATAAATAATCGTGTAATCACTTTTAGATCCCGCAGCATTACTAAGTGAGAAGCTACGGCAGATGTCGCTGGTTGATTTGACTATCATAGAAAGTTGAACATATTTTTCCAAAATTTGACATATACTGTAGCATCCACCACCATGCACTTATGATTAACGTACCCTTACAAGTTTACAACGTATTTTTTTAATCTACTCTTTTTTTCCAAAACCTTTCAAGCTTGTATTCCAGAGCTTGCTCGAATTTAAATACCGAATTTGTATGTGAAGGTCCATCTGAATTCATCTGTAGTTTTGAAATGCAGCTGATGCCCATCAGAAGTAAATTTCTGAATGAAAATCTGTTTTCTGGTGAACCGCCAGCAATACCCAATGGATGTCGACCGTCGACTCAAGCGCACCCTACCGTCGTGGCAACATTATTCGATGCATCTTTCTTTTCGTATATACGACGAGTGAGCAGAGAAAAAATTCCGTGCTTCAGAGCAGTTATCAGAAAGTTTTCGTCGATGGCGAGAATACTTTTTGTTCCGCTGATTGGCTTGGTGGGAGGTAAAGTGTGAAAGTAGAAACCCAAAGTTATAATTTACTCACACGGCGAGTGCTAAAACCGGTGATACGTTCGAAACCCGCATGGGACCACGCGCGCCCAACGTGTAATTAGGTATCCACCAAGAAATCATTACGGCCGCAGCAGGCCGCGAATAGATCGAATTATGGAGCCATATACCTTGATCATCGGAACGTACCGTATGTTTAAATGTGTATTGCGTGTGTTGCAGGTTGCTGCTGTTGCGCACCGAGGTGTCATGTAAATTATTTACAGTTGATAATTAATAAGTTTCTCATGCGTAGTGAACAGGCTTTTTATAGCGCGATATAATTTCACTGTAATTGCAGATCAATAAAAAAAAGCTTTGAAACAACCATTCACTCTGGCTGCAAATGTTGCTATCCGATTATGTTGCTATAACACATAGGTTCTTTCTTTCTTAATTTAGTTTTCTTTTTTTCGCAACTTCTGATCCTTTTTGTAGGTGCTGTTTTCGTTCATGAAATTATTTAAAATTATAACAATATAAAAACAATAGACATTTTAAAAATATATAATTTTGCAACATATATATTGCAGTTAATGACTAACTGTAACACGAATGAATAGGTGGTCTTTTATAAATATATAAAATATAAAAAGACAAAATCTTTTTACAAGGATGTATCGCTGGCAAGGATGCATCGCGAGACACGAAATTATAATTAAAAAACGTTGCAGATGATTGTAACTTGTTCTTTAATTGCATATAAACATTATACAACATCCTTATAAGAAGATTCTGTCCTTTTATATTTTCTATATTTTAACTTTCAAGTAACTTGGTGCTTATGTCTCGCCTCTTCTGCGAATCTACTACATTTTTCTACTATATTTTAGAAGGTCTTTTCATAAAAAGTCTAATTGGATGGGGATTCATTTCGCTAACCCTGCATTTTTTGTTAAAATGTCTAATTAAATCACGCTCTTAGAGACTGAAAATGAATAAGTATAACATGAAAGAACAACAGGTCTCCAAAGATCGTACATGTACAAGAATATTTATTTGTTGCTACAAAAGCAGTTGCCATTTAATTTTACTAATTGATCTATATCGCTTTTTAAAAATGGGTTTCGATTCATTGGCAGTGTCGAAACATTAGAATATCGGAACATGTGATTAGTTCGATTGTTTATCTTTGTATCGAACTTTAATTAAACATGTGCTAGAAGTCTAGGTCAAACTGGCCGTTCTTGGGTACGATCGCGGTGGCTACCCGCGCAAACATTTTGTGTGTGCTTTTGTATAGCAGCACCACCACCACTCCTGTCAGGAGAGAAATGCATTGAGAGAGCGGCGCGGAGAATAAATTACCTCATCGTTAGCAAACGATGTGTGTGAAGTTTTATCCACCTGAGATCCTGCGACTATTTAATTCCATATGACTTAACATCGAAACTACATTTTTGGTCACTACCCCTTTCAACGATCCATCATCGTCCGGACAAATGACGCAGAATTGTCAGCGAAACCGTTCGCCGATTTCCTGATTGTCAATTCGCCTTTAATTCAATTTAGGAGATCTGCGGAATCATTTCAATTTCGTATTTTCCAGAATTGTTTTCGTTTTGGTAACGTGTTTAAGAAAATTCTCTCAAAAATCAAACAATAAAAAGGGTTGCAGATTGAAATTGGTGGTCACAGGAAGATATAGATAAAATGCTGCGTGTCAAAGCCAACTCCTCATTCGAACCCCCATTGGTATATCCATTAGACCGGTGGGTTAACAAGAGTCTCGGCTATTGGACCGCCAGAATATTCCGTGATGAAATACACTTTCGTTGGGACGGGTGTTTTGGGGGGCGGGCGGGCATTGGCGTGCGCTCTTTTTTTTTCTCTCTATCCCCCCCCATCCTCTTTCTTCAGCCTGCCACCCCCTACTCCTCCTCCCATCGCCAGCGCGGTCTCACTCCACCTGAGGTTATTGCACGGCCTCGATAATGATTTCGGGAAACCGGCTCTCTGGTGTAAAATACGTGCATAAACTCGCACATGTACACAACTAACTGCTAGTCCATAAATTGCTGCAGAGCTCGGGTCGGTTTTGATGGCGTGTGGTGTGTCCGTGGCCGCGCTATATGCTCGCCCCATTGTACCACACTACACTGCAAACCATGGTGTCCACTTTTTTGAAACGCAAAGTATGACGTCATTCCTTGCATCCGAACACATCAGTTTCCGTTTCCATTGGAGAAAATTATTTTGATAAATAGCATTTTTTTAATAATTTGTTTTTACTGTACAAAAATTCGACTCTGATTATTCTGCAGAAACAATTTTTGTGTACTTTAGGTTTCTTATAAACATTTTGTGAAATAAGTATGCTTTTTTAATTCTGTTGTTACTTCTCCCAATTTTTAAATCCCTACCTCTTTCTAATATTTTTCGGTTTCAAGCAATTGCTAAATTCTGATAAAATATTTTTTTAAAGATTTTTATTGTGTTTTTCAAGATCTTTTTTATTGTGTTTCGACAATTACTTACTTGTTAAAGAGCGTTCACGCAAAAAAAATACGCTTACTAATTCAGTTATAATCCGAGGCTCGTAAATTATTTATTTTCTCTATCGCTTCAAAAGTTGACTCCCAGATTTTGATATTAAAACTTGCAGTTGAAAGGGCCCTATTCTATGACCTTATATAGTTTGTGCATACATAATACATGTGCAAATACTGTATACTGCAAATACTGTATATTTAACGAACACCTTCGTGTGTCGGTCGGCCCACCCTACTCTCCCTCTGCGTGCGTAATAATGCGATAATTATGAACGAATATGGGGAATGTGTTGAACGCTTGTGAATTTGTTTATACAGTATACTGTACATGTAATTCCTCCATATTTTATTCAGATTTCCAAGTCTCCTTCCAAGTGTACGCTCGGCCGTGCATGAGCAAATTAAATGAAACTAATTTACAGTATCTCTGTACGGCGATGATTTACGATTTTTGACAATTATTTTAATGAGATTATCCTTAAAATATGTAATAAACATGCAAAAAAGATTGTATGTTGATTGGATTTTTGTTCAAAGACGGATGTGGTTCTGTAGTTCTTCCGTTTGCTTAAAGTGGAAGCTGGGGACCCATTTTGGACTCAATCTTCCTCAGTAGAGTTTATCTTCCCCAAACTGTGATTGGTTGATTTGGGTCACATGACGGTAACGTGACCCAAATTAGCCAATCAGCTTGGGGAAGATGAACTCCACTGAGGAAGATTGAGTCCAAAATGGGCCCCCTGATTAGCAGGAGACTGCTGAGTATGGATAACACTGAAACTAGTCACCCATAAATCATTTTCTGCTGAGATTCCTTTGGAATTAAGTCTAAATGACACCCGTAATTTGTCAATTATGCACTTATTATTATTATTTTTTGTTTCCATTCACTGTAGTCACTGCACTACAGGATTTTTTGTAATCCGACTCTTTGGTATAAGTGTTTCAATGATTTTGATCGTGCGATAACGAGAACATTGCCAATTCAGCGAATGAAACCCACTGACTGCATTACTCTAACAAACAGTTTTACTTTTTCCATAAATTATATTCCAATTTCTTTCGACTAGTGTCGGGGGTTCGTTTAACGTGTCAAAATGTTAACTATATCTGCACTTTATGGCATAAACAGGATGCTATAATTTATCCGATAATGATAACCAGTTTTTGTGGTCCATCTCCAACCGGCCACTTTGGTCGTACGCACACATGAAAGGATGATTCCAATTAAAATTTTAATGAGAATTTTCATTCACCTCACAAGGCGTAGTCTTGGATACATTCATTAGATTGACGTTAATCTTGAATTTTCAGTTTTCCAGGATGTTCTAATTGAAGAACCATCACTAACAATAGATTCTTATCATTTATTTATTATTCCTTGTATATTATTTGGTTAAATCATTTCAGATGTCTGATTTTGATGTTTAAGTTCTTTTGTTGTTTGTTTTCTGTTTTCTTGCCCAATAAAAACCTTATTATCGATTCGATTATCGAGCATTACAAATTGTAGGGATCGGGATGGGATCGATTCGAGTCGAGCTCGGGAAGTAAGTGATGCCCGAAGCTGTTTTCGTCGCCCCTGCCAGGTCGGTTCAGCTGCTGGCTTTTATTCCTCCGATGCGAGCTCTAGTGATGATGGCGTCTTGTGTGCGTATCGCTTTGCTCGAGTCGCTCTCCATCGTGTGCCAAACAATCTGCCATATAACCAGGTTAACACTTTTTCGCTATTATAGCTTTATCGTCCTGTAATTACGTTCTTCACGAGCACAAAACTGATTTTCATTCCATCGACGCGGCCTAGCGATGAAGAGATTAGGACGCGCGATGCGCCGATATAATGCAACCGAATCGTGGCCAACTAGCATCACATTGTCTGTTGACGCCTCAAAAAACACGATTTTACTCGCACTTGACATATTGTTGGCTAGACCATACCATCGCGTGACTTTAAAAACAATTGAGTGGTTTTAAATTATATTTAGGATACGACTCGTGAAATTAAAAATTAATGAAGAAAAGCAAAAAAAAAATTTTTTCTGGACTATTATTACTAGTCTAGACTGACTTGCTGATAAACAAGAATAAATCATTTTTCTTTTTAAATTTGACAGTAGTGAAAGAGTTAGCGGAGATTCCGTCTCCCTCTCTCGGTGCTACCACTGCGTGAGGAGCACACTGCTGATTTGACTATATTTGAATTGCACATTTTTGAAGTGTCGTCTTGAAAAGAAACGACAGGCGTGAGCCATTGCAAAAATCATAATTTTTTAGAGAAATAATACAATTATTTGTTAAGAAGGTTCACCGGTAATGGTGTTCACCTTATAACCCCTAGGGTGCGACCTGGTAATGCTGCCTACCGCATAGGATGGGGATCTTTAGCGTCTCCTGATATCGTACAGGCACGGGACACGATGTTACTCCCATTCCGAAAGAAGGCGTGCGAAGGAATTTCTCTCACCCGAAAAATTCCAAAAGTGTCGGCTGGAATCGAAACCGCGATGCGGGGATGTAAGCCAAGCACGCTAACAATTATGCCACTCGCCACCTCTAAGAAAAACAAGGAGTGTACTTTTCTGTACCTTGTTAAGCGAGCACAAATGATATTTCTAGTGTCACGATACTGAAGTGATGGAAACCTACCTCGCTCTCTAATTTAGTATGTTGATTGTAATTTGAAGCAGTTCTTGCCCAATAGAAATCTATTTGCTATCGATCATTACAAATTGTAAGGAATCGGTATGGGGTCGAGTTGGGATCGAAGTATTAGATTATCAATAGAAGTGTTAACTATATCATGGCCATTTTTGAGATACTAATCGTTTGGTTATTATTATTATTATTATTATTTAAAATTCCAATCGACTGTAGTCAACCGCACTACAGGCGTTACGTACCTCAAAAAAATCCGCAATTTTGATAAGCGTTCTCTGCATTCCGATATGCATTCCGACATGCGATTTCTTTTCTGAATGCACCAACAGAAACTACATTGAAATAAAATTTAAAAATCCCACTTTATACAGTATGATTTGGCTATCTGGAGTTATTCGTTTCTTGGAATCGAATAGAAGATGAGCTCGTTGGTGTCGGCACAACACTAACGACTTGAAATAAATGCGTTGCCTGGCTCCACCAACATGGCTGCGCGCCTCTACCGTATATTTACTATTCACTGATGAGGCAGCCCTTATATAGTTGATGCACGCATTCGAGACATTTATCATGGCACGTAATGACTTTTGCACGCTTTCACAGGGATATTTTTGTACCCATTCTCCCATTGCGAGTCCGTACCCACCGAAACGGGCGGCCGCGAATTGCGTCTATAATATGCCGACATGCCGGCATATAGGCCATTACGTGGAGCGAAATAGTTGGCAAAAATTATAACCTCTCCCACCCTTTCCGCCAATAATAACAATAATGTAACGCGATAAAACTGCGGCGCTGCATGATATGCAGTCATACGTCCAGAATTTAATACTCAATTTGTGTTTGGCGTGCAAATATGAAACACGAAAAGAAATTATTACGATTAATGAACGGTCGTTATGAGGCTTAGGACCTCCCCAATGACCAGCGCATAACGTTGTTGTTAGGTACCTGGAAAGGGCTTTAGAGGAGGGTAGGTTTTGGGACTGCCTTCGCAGTTCATGCCCTTGCTTGAAATATAGGCATGCAACGAAAGGACCTCCTATTGCCCTTCTACATTAAGAATTCAATATGCAGTATTAAAATATATGCTTAGGATATGTGTATACAGAATATATTGACCTTTGAGAAGAAATATGACCAACACAAATGGTTAACAAAACGAAAATGTATGCAGAAATTCCTTGATACTATATAATCAATTTATTAACATTTTTTAGCAATCGGTAGTCAATTGCAAAGTGCAAAGTGCAAGCTTTGACAGATTTTAAGCAACATTTATTAATTTGTGTTTCGGTTGCTCCTTCTTGTTATCTTTTATTGCATCTTTTAAAGAACGTTTAATGTACAAGGAAAGATACTGCAGTTTAGTTTTGGCAATTTACATTTGAACTGCAAAAGCTTCAAAACAGGTAATTTATTAATTGAATTTTGTAAGAATAATAAATAATATTACCAGTAGAACGTTAAGCAGGCAGAAAACTGGTTGTCTGTCGGTGACAGCTAGTAGAAATAGTTTGCATCAATAAAACCAATTGAGATAGGAAAATAGTTTCCAGGAAAAAAGATGGCCGCCATGCAACAAATGTGGCCCATTGGCCTTCGGCTTGAGGTCACAAACCAGAAACACATCATTGGTTCTGACCATACGATGTGATTTTTTGGACGATGGGCCACGTGATGAGGATGCTGTTGTGAGTATCCAGTCGTAAATCTGACGGAATCGGGTCATGAGAAAAATGCCACTAATCGATTCAGTAGAACTATAAATGCTCGATGAATGATCGAAATTCCCGTTCTGACCACCAGGGTCGTTGTTTCATTGTACCTTAAGTAGTGTAATAAAAAGGTGGCGATCATTTTAATGACTCGAACCGATGATAAGCCCTAATGGCCCATGACGACCAATTTACACTTGCTCGCCTTGCGTGGTCCTCAGACCCTTTTTTTGCAGGATGCAGTAATGCTCAACGGAAGCCAGCTGTGCGAAAAGAAACTAGATTACGCTATTACACATTTAATTTCTATGGTACCGGCATCACTCACTGATTTATTACTGACCATGTATGTACTATTATAACTGATATAAAAAATTGATGCTGCTAAATTGACCGAGCTAGTAACAATTTTCTTCTTCACATTGTCCACTTTGGTCACACCACAGACCTAAGACAAGACTGTTTTCTAGTCGAGAATGCAATGATCGACCAGCATTATTTACACGGAACACATATGAGGATTCGCTTAACGATTGTCATGGGTTTTTTTGAACATAGCAAACCCACGCCAACGGATTGATAAAAAAATATAAGCACAACTTTGTTTAATTAATTCTAATCGAACACGTTTCGTAGATTATAGACTTTGTTGCTGAATCTATGCCCAGATCTCGGGAGGTTAAACTCAAAAAGGGAGTTTTATTGCCGAACCTGCGGTCCTCCGTTCCCATAGTTTGACAATGCTCACCCAAATTAAAACAGTTTACAGCCTCCGTTCACGCAGTATACACATGAGTCCCCATCGTCATTGTTAAAAGACATTGTCGAGTCCATGCATGGATACTGGTCGTGGACTTGGAGGGAGAGGGGTTAGATTTTATTGAACTCTTTTTGTTGTTGTTTCTGTTGGGAAAACTAGGAGGCCCCAACAAAACGCTGAGCTTTTTCGCGCTTCACACTGTTTATGGGACTCGAGGGAGAGGGCTATCTCCTTTGGCCAATGATGGGATTCCATGTTCATATGGCATAGACCCGCAATACCGCTATTATTTCGGATCTTTAGCCACGGTTAAAGACATCAAACGTCCCATTTCGTTTGTTATCCTGCGGTGGTGGACCGATTATTGTTTCGGCCATCTACGCCCCCTTAAATGCTCCACGCTCGGGTCAACCCGGCATGTAAATCTGGATTGCACCCAAGAGTGTATTTAGCTGCGCATCAATTTATACCCTCCACTGTCACCTTTTGTCCAATGAATAGAATCGAGTTGCCTTTTCAATCCTTATGGCAAGCAAACGAAGATCTGTATGCGGCTCTGAGAGTGTCTGCGTTATTCATGGGCATGGGAGGGAGGCAGTTATAAATCCATCGTCCTCTAACAGAGATCCGAGAAAATGTTTTCAGGATTCGATAATCCTGGTGTCCGATTTGCGATTACGTTGCATTTTAGTCAAATTTCATTTCTTTTTATAACTTCTTTTTTTAAAAATTGGATTGAAATAGCATGCTTATAAAATGAATTTACGCGCTTCGAATTTTTAAATTAATATCAATTTATCATGTTTTATCCGCTCGATTTATCCATAAACTTTATTTTGAAAATGTTATTTATAATAAAGAATATTGGTCTTCTGAAATTATTCGTAGTCTCGTACTCATTTTCATTAAAAAAATTAATCTAATAGCAATTCGGTAGCTTAGGGATCTTTCATTTTTAATAATAATCTTTAAATTTTTAAAAATATGTTTATTGTCAGATTAAATTAATCAGGTCAGATCAGATCAGATTAAATTAAATAAGAATATGATATAATTTAAAATTTTAGGGGTTAGGGATTAAATTTTAAATTATCACGCAAAAATCTGAATCCCTCATTGTGAATTTTAAATTAACGTTTAACAAAAAATCTAATTGCGACAAATCGATTGATTGAGTCAACATTTTAGAAAAATATCATTCATCAATATAATAAATACGTTGTGGTATTTATTGCTGTTACGTGGTGGTATTATCCAGCTGCACACCAAAAGTAGGCTTTAAAATATACACCATATAATCGTTAGCGACCATCACAATCTATTTTTTCTCCAACTTTTCGATCCATTCAAAGTGAAAGGAAGTAAAAGATAGATCAACACAAAGGCATTTTTGTGACTGCCAATATATCACAATAAACGCTGTTGACCTATATTCACGACCTTTAAATAATATTGTACAATACAATTTCAAAGTGCAACCATAGCACATTGTTTGGTTCACAAAAAATATTCATTTCTTAGATCAGCGCACCCAAAAATCTTTCCAACTTTATTTAGAGTTTATTTCGATCATAAAGTATTCGAACATCCAATCGTTCGGTGCTGAGCCATATTCATCAAAGAGGGAGCTTTTATTCAGGACCAACCATAAAAGCCTGTTGGGTACACATGACGCTTCATCGAGTATTGTCTGAATGATGCCTCGCGCGGTTGAACCATTCATGCGGAGACATCGATTGTATCGATAGAGGGAAAGCATCGAACACATTGACAAAAGCTCGGATCGCAAATAGATCCTCGGGCGTTTCCATGCCAAGCGAATGAATCAGCGTGCCAACCAAAGCCACGAGGATAAAGGAGACTGATGATGGCCGTTTTCTTGAATTAATGGCCGAACGTCAAGTCGAGCAGGAAGGTATAATTCGGCATGGTCGAATTTTGAGCGACGAGTGATCTATTCAGGGGAACAGAAGTTGTCCCAACACACCATCACCACGAGAGAGCTCAAGATGCACCCCCGTTCATCGGAGCCACGGCCAAAAAGACTGTCCTTTTCCAGCGGTCGCCCCTCCAGGGTTCGTGTTAAAGCGTGACGCTTAAGCCCCCGCTTTGATGGGTCATCCCATAAAGGCAGTTGACGGTTTGTTGGTACATTGTGCCAAGGGCTCTCTCTTTCTATGTGTTTGAGGATCATCCTCAGCCGGCCTTTTTCAGCCGGCAGTGTGGAGGAATTTATTTTGTCGTCGTCCTCGTCCTCGTCCTCGTCTCCCAGCACAACAAAGAGAAGGGGCCGTCTCACTGACTCCCGTACCTACGTACGAGGAGCATGCGGGCAGGAGAGGTGGCTGTTGATGGGTGCTTTGGGTGCATCCTTTTCAGACGAGATTCTGAAGTGATGGGGGACTAAAAAAGAGAAAATAGTCACAATAATTCTTGGTAATTTGAAATCAGTCACCATTTCGGGTGTACATTTACCTCGAACTTCTGCGTTTAGTTTAGAATATGAATTTTCTAAAATAAAGAGAACCACCTATCCTGACGTTTCCTCGGCTCACTTGAGGTTCGAATAAATGAGAAGTTGATACTAACAATATCCATGCGGCTTACGTTTGAAAATTACAAGTTATTCCAGATGGAAAATCCTTCGTGCATAATTAATCTAATATAAGGAAAAAATTTAGGAAGTTATTTGCAATACAATTTATTTAACATGAGAACGTTTTAGACATTTTGTAAACGTCATCAATTTTGAATTGAACTGAATTTGACTTTGGTCTGTCAGACACAGGATGGCACCAGCAGTTTGTAGCGGCCACCCAAATTTTCGAAAACCGATCACAATCCGCGCTTAACGTGAATTAACCACGAAAACACGGAACCTCGCGATTGTCAAAGAAAGTCGTCGAAGAAACGGAAAGTCCGCGTCTTCAGTGTTGTTCTGTATGTGCGCGGAAGCGAAGACAGGGGGTCCTTAATAGCTCAGAGGGGAATGTCCATCGGTGCGGGGGATACAAATATGCGACGCGCATCCCGGGATACCGTGTGGTGCCTGGGACAGCAGGATGGCCTATTGAACTGGCGACAGCCTTTAGGCAAATGACATCAAACAACAATGCCCGTTCAAGGCAGTCCTCCGGCACTCTCCTGTCGGACCAGGCGCCCTGGACAGAAAATTAAAGTGTCGCCATTTTATTATAAGTATGCTCTTATTACTTGTAAAATTCACTTAATTCATTTTCTACAGCGAAAATCACAATATTTTACGAAAGGAATTCATTTTGAAATAAATTGCAATACTTTCACGTTAAGTTGAATATAATCATCTGGACAGCTTTGTTTGAGCTTAGCTTATCTGCTTAAGAATGTTGGCGATTTATCAAAGTACTTAAATGAGATGCCATTAGGAATCTGATGTCGCATTAATTACTGATCAAATTAATTGACAATCATAATAAATAGTAACATTTTCGGTTGTATTCAAGAGAACCTGTGCGTTCTCTTAAGGTTGTGACCCTGGGCAGCAGCCCCCCCCACATCCCAATCCCTAAAGAAGGTACTGGTCAGCAGGTGGCGGTGTTGTGACCGGTGGTGCACCCCACAATCACGCCGTCGAACTATGGGGCCGCGTTGATCGTCGTCCTTCCGACCACTTCACAAAAGGCCGAACAATTGACACCCTAATGGTTTGATTTCGGTCAGCAAAGTGTTGTTATTCATTAATGTGGCCAATTGGTCAATCAGAGTCGGTGTGTGGCATGCATTGAACATCGCCGCCCTTCGTGGTGGGGCAAGGGACGCCGGACTGACATGGACACGGTGTCCTCCTCTAACGGCCGACCTGTCGCGCGAACACGTAAGCAATGCCAGCGAAAAGAGTAGAGCGGCGCGGCTAAAGAATGTTTGCAAAGCATTCGACCGCATTACTTCCAACCTCTTCTCTCCCAAAGACCAATATGGACGCACGCTGTACGTCCATATTATTGTATTGTGTACATGGACGATACTGTACGGGCTCCATATTATTGATTCTGGAATGTTTTTCTTCGGTTGCTTTCGTGATGGGCAGCTAGCTAGGAGAAAGGGATTGACAATGATAATTGGTTAATTATATGGTCAAAGGTATTTTTCCGCGGTTTACGGTATAGAAGGAACCGAGATAGAAGGAACACACGCAAAAACAAGTCTAAAATAAACGCCCGGCACTATCTTTGCAATTATAAGGCAAATCATCTCTATGAAATATTTCTCTGTCTTGTTTTATCATTTGTCCTGTAGTTACGAGTATACAGAAACAGGTTAATACATTCTTATTTTGTTCTGCTGGAAATGGCGATCCAATTTGCATGTTAACTAGTCTGAATGGTTTTTCATTTACATAGGGTGAACCGCAAACAAAAGGGGAAATCTTTTTTGTTGTAACGATTAAATTAGTCTCCCTGCCGTCGATAGAACCAACAATTGGTACAGATAATTTTTATGGGAGTGATTGAACATGCTGTGCCCTCTTTCACCGCAATACTCTCTGAACTGGCAATATAGATCAATGGAAACTTGAAGTTGTTTAATCGCTACCGCTGCTGCTGGCCTGATACAGCTCTCGCGTGTAGAGGGGCCCCCCTCCGTCTTACCGTATCCAATTGACACCGGTGCCATCCGAGTAATCAATTTGAACAAATTTATCACTGTTACATGTTCATTGTGCCTGCAGTATTACGATATACAGAAAATCCGACTGCATATCTGCAAATAGCGTTTCCAGCGCGCTCGTTCTTTCTGTTACAGTCTCGCTCGTTGCTCCAGTTCCCCATTGGCTGGAATGTGGAGGCTGAAACGATACAAGAAATGCATGGGTTAGAATCAGGAAGCTATTTCCAATAGTCAATGGTCGTCACACAGAGGAACTTGTGAGAGGATTTTTAAATAATGAACTAACGAATAATTTGAAAAATTAGAAGAATAATTAACGAATATTTGATTTCAGTTTAAAGTATCATGTTTAAATTTGATGTTTATTTCTGTCCTCACATTTTGCAAGATTTCGTGAACGTCATTGATGCGCGATCTGAATTGAATATCGAATGCTTGAATGTTCTATATTCCAAACAGGTGATTTGAAAATGTTTCCAGAATTTGAGAATTTGTCTTGAATTTATGTGGAAAATTAGAAACTAAAATTAAATCTGTTTTATCAGGTTGGACGTGTTATCATCAAAGTCGATCTTGGGGAATCCCTCTGGTGTGACATCACTACTTGCTACCAAACACCCGTGAGGGGGGGGGTCTGGTTGGTAACAAATAGTCCATTCAGTGTTCTACCGCTTCATATTTTTGTAAACGAGCAATATGCCTTCAATGGAGTCGTTGCGTCAAGACAGATGAGCTTGTCCTGCCGTCGATATATATACGAGAACAAACGGTAGGCCTATATAAAGTATATAAAACGGGCGCACGCGTGGTCCGTGACGTGTCGAGCTGCGGTTTTACACGCAACAATTATTTCAGTCGGACAGTTGTGCAACCGGCGGCGTTTGTGTGAAGGTCCAACGGAAACTGGAAAATAAAAAAGATATAATTAATGGCCGAACGCGACAAAGACGTATGTAGGGGAAGGATGGCTGTTGCATGGTGACAAACATGGACGGCAAGGACTATTCTAAAATTTCCGCTGTCATTTATCCTTTGAAACTAAGCTGTATTTCGTGCACTAGCCAAGATAGAAGACATCAGAAAATAAAGCAGAATACAGTGAATGGAAGTTCACATTTGAACTTTATGCTACTTTCTGATATCCTTTTTGAAATTCAATGAACTTGATGTCATTTTATACACCCTTAACGCAATATCTATAGCAAGGTCAGAGATTATTTATTTTATAGTCTGAAGTCTTTTTACCAGATTGGCTAATTTGTGAGCTTAGTTTCTAATCTCATTCGGTGATCGTAATTATGATTTTCAATAATAATTCAATTGTGAAGTAACTTCTCCAGGAAAGCTACAAAAATATTTCAATTGACGATCCAGATGGTTGCATGTCTGCATTAAAACCAACCATTATGTGTGCAAGGACTTTCAGGATGATGAGGAATGTATTTTACGGAAGCTTGACGTGCCGCCATGTGTGGTAGTTTTTCGACCTTATGCCATTCACTAACATTTCGTGGGCAGCACACACCACACAATGTCGTCGAATGGCGTGCCACGGTGTTCTATTGAAACATGTTCAGTTTTTTTGTTACACTTGTCCGCCTCCTCTCTCTCTCTGGGTTCTGATGTAACAATAAGTTACAATGTCATTATGACGTCACCAATGCGTTTGGTGTTTGAGCTGCAATCCAAGGCTTATTAAGTCGTAGATAAATATATGTTCGCCAGAGTGTGTGCGTGCTCTGATGGAAACGTTAACGTTGACTTTCTAATCTTCGTGTATACCACGACCGACTCGATGAAGTTGTGCCAAAATGCTTTTTTGTCTTTCACTTTTCGAGTTCAGTAAGCTCCATTTCTCAGATCAATACACCAACCACCATAAATATATGCATTTGTGCGTGCATGTAACCTCAAACGATATTGACGACGTATTGATTATTTTTATCAGACACAATATGTTCGAGTATTACCTTCGAGCAAAATAACAGATTATTTCAGGGTTTGACTGACAAGGTCTCCCATAACAATTTTACAAATTTTATTACTAATTGATGTATAAAGTATATCAGGGCACAATTAGCAAATGAAACATCATTTCGGCTAAATTTTTAAATGTTATAATGTTATTTATGATCAAAATACGAGTATAATGCAGAATTTAGGAATACAATGAAATATCAAACGACAGTTGCATTTGCAATAACATACGAAGAGTTGGTTGAAAGCTAATTACAGTGTGTATTTTTTAATTTACAATTAAGAATGGAAAACGTTAATCGAATCGAATGAAATTTCGCACTCTAATTGGCAATACATTCCTTTTCGAATTGCCATCGTGCACGTGCGTGTAGGTGACGTCATCATTTTGTTTTATAACATAAAACGTAACATGTATAAACATATCGCGGTGCAATCTTCGTCACTGAACGCCATTTTCAGAATCGCAAAATAAGACTATGACGTCAGATTCACGCAGGTTCACGATGGCAATTCAAAAAGGAATATATTGTCAATAAAAGTGCGACATTTCATTCGATTCGACTTACGTTTTCCAATTTTAATTGTATATTTAAAAAGACTATTTTTTTTTAGTTCACACTGTATAAACGTGAAACATGTAAATATTAGTTGTTGAAATTTTCTTTTCATATCGCACTGACAAAATAGAAATCTTTGGAGGCAGACTACAAAGACAGGAACGTTAACATACAATGTAATGTTGTTGATGAGTGGATGACGTTGAGAAATTGCTAACAAGATAGTCCTTTTTTTTGTACAATTGCAACTCAGTCGTGCCAAGAACATCTTCCAAAAAAATCCCCTCGAATAGAGCACATTAAAAATATTTTCCTTTACTTCTATTGGTTGAAAAAGATGCATTTTCGTGCGTCGAATGAACCAGACAAGCCAGAATAGAAAAACAACGACACGTTGTTTTGTTTTACTATTACATGCTGCTGCTTAAACTAAACCGAAACGTTTCAACGAACAAAAGGCATAAACTCCTTCCTTCCAATAATATTCCATATATTTCCAAAATTATTTTCAAAATCTCAACATTTTGGTCAAAGATATACAAAAAACAACCTAATTATAGTTTTATTTATTTCCATATTGTTACGATTATTTTTTATGACTATTTTCGAAAATTACGATGCAATGTAAAAACGGTGCACGGTAAAAACGCCAATAATAGAGCGACCAACAATAGAGAAAATAGCATGTGCCATGCATCTATTTTAGCAGGCAGCTGATTTATTTATCATTCAAATTACGTAACGCGGGTTTTCTCCCGCTCACGACCTAATATAGGTAATAGGCGTACGTGTTTTCCCCCATCACTCCCGCGTTGCGCGCCAGCATGCACTGCGCGAGCGTATCATTAATTCACAAACGAATTTGTGTAGATCTGCTTGCCGCATGAACATGCCGAGCACCACCGCCTAAGACCCCCACATTGTACACGAGTAGCATTACAAGTATTTGAATATATACAGATGAACCTTTTTTTTAAACTTTGATTTGGAATAGCGGTTCCGTGAATACGTTTTTCTATTCATTTGAGCTGCGATTACTTACCCATGAAAACATTAGTGTTTATCTAATCAAATAAAAAGAACTACCCCCTGGCGTCTCACCTTATATTAATGTCCTCGATTAGTATTTATCGCGTGAGCGTTTCGGATTATCTACACACTTTGTTTCATTTGCCATAACACTGGTTATTGTGTGCCTTATTTTAATTTCTGTTAAGGGTCGCTAAATAAAATTTGAAGCGAGTGTAGCAGCTATTGCGATGTAAACACCACAATACTTTTCCGTGTTGGATACTCAGTCTTGATGTCCGTGCTTGTGAACGGACTCCATACAATAGGTTGTGTGCTCAGGTTCTCATGGTGATCGATAAAACGAAGGAATGGAGGAGCCAAAATAACAGATTCACACACTCCTATAGACTTTTTATGCGAATATGCATTTGAGGAATATCGCCCCTGCACACCATAATCGTTGTCTGGGCACGTTGACAAGAATATTAGTTTGGCGAATATAAAAATATTTTATATGTAATAGATTATAGAGTGACTAGGCACACGCGCCATTTTCGGCGTGTGCCGATTTAAAGATATGGCACGTCAAACTGACATATGGATCTATATGTACGTGCAAAGGAGTATACATGTACTAGTATAAAAATTCATGTACATTCGAATTTTGCTGTTCGTGTTTATACAAGTATAGAATTTCTTTTAAATGTTCATGCAAACACGCACATCTAAGCAAATTTGAATACTGTTTAATTCGGTTAACCTTTCATTAGCTTCGTCGATTATGATGGCATATTTAAATAAGAATTATTATAAATATGTATGTATAGCCGATGGAGTTTTCCAGGCTAATGGGTGGTAGAAACTCTGCAACATTTTGTTTGGATGGAATGTGTTTGGACCTCAAATAATAATTTAAAAAAAAAATTAAATTATACCCGTATTTCGAGTTTTATTTTAAGTCATCGACACTTAAAGACCGTGAACAATAATAATTCGAGAATTAGGTAATTTATACCATTCGATAACATTTCAAAATAATTCGAGAAACATTCATTTTTCGATTCATACATGCGCAGTCTTTGAGAATACGTTTCTTTATAAGGCTGCGTTTTGCCATTATAGGTGGCTACTGGTAGGTGCAATTAATTATCGGTGCTAGTGACTACATAGTCCGACAAATCCAAATTCACCGTTGTCACCACTTCTCCGATCATCAATCCAATTAAAACTGCAACGAGCCAACTGATTCTCTGGAACAGCGCCAGAGGACACCCACTACACCTCACTCCAAATATCCCAATTCAAACCAAACTTTTTCATTCCTCGATCGTAAACCAGGAGAAATACCAGTGTATTTAGCGCGTATTCCCTCCATTTCTGTATACACATATATACTTTGTGTCTCATAATTTTTCCAGTTCCAGCTGGCATGTTGCGTGTGTGATAGCCCTGTTGTCGCTCTTCTATACGGAATGCAACGAATGAACGACGTTGTTTTGCACTTCGGTATAGGTGATGGGTGGCCGCCCGCTTATTAAATCACACGCATCGCGCTCATCATTTTCGTTCCTCGGCACTGGCTCTCGTCACGTGCGTTACACAAATCACATATGTGTTATTTTCAATATTAGACCTATCGATCGGCGGCGCTCCGTTTGGGAAAAAGACTGTGTGGTAGGGCGTACCCAAGAAGGAGCTTTACGTCTGACGAATTGATCGTCGATTTAACAGAACGAGCTGGACCATCGCGATCCTAGTGGCAATGGTCGACATCGATTGCCTTATAGCTCATAGAGATTATTGACATTCTTTCGACAGAAATCTGACGTTCATTTCGGACGAAGTGTTGATCCATGAAAGTACGAGAATCAGTGATCGCCGGTATGAACGCTATTTCGAGCGACGTACATTATACTCATAGAACACGAAATATGTGCCAACCATTGATAAAGCACAGTGTACACAGTATTAAATTTTATTTTGACGTTTCCTGAAATTCGCAAGAATTGGTTATTAAAATTTCAGACTGCCTTTAAATTTAGTAACAAGATTCTGCAGAATTTCAATAACCGGCTTCATTCTGGGCACGTTCCAGTAATTCAATTTGGCCGTTCCTAAATAATTTAGCATGGATAAATTCGCATTTTCATTTGAAAATTATGAAAATGGAACGCGCCACAAATTTCGCCTGAATACCATCATCAGTCCAAGCATTGATTTTGCTTTTCGGCGTCTAGAATCACTCGAACGTAGTTCTGCCAACCCAACTCAATTTCCATAAAGGTGATTTAGCGCACACCATTTTATTGGGCAGCATATTTGTCGAAAAGACATTACGGGGGCAGATTTTCAAACTTTTTATGCATCCGAGATTACCCAAAATACCTCCGTGATTTACATGCAACGCGGCGATTTCCAACCAAACAACGCCCGGGCTTGTGTTATTTCTGGCCGCTGTTATTGCCCTGCGCTGCTCGGTAATTTGCACCAACTGAGATGACAGTTTGTCACGGAATTCATACCAGAGATTATACCGTTCACTATGAAGAAAGATCGAATTGATTATTCGGGGGAATACATTGCACACACTTGCATCTTGTTTAAATTATACGAATCATACAAACAATTCTGTAAAAGAAAGTTTATTTTCTGACAATTTTATTTGAAAAATATACGAAACATTATACACGATAGCATTAAAATATACAAAACATTATACACCTTGGTACTGCCAAATTTGTTGGACAGTTTAAGGAAACACGAATATTTATTTATACACTAATAATAATTTTCAACCAAAAATTATTTTCATAGCTCTTAAATCTTAACCGAAACATATGGACGAGTGGGTTCTTTGTACACTTTTTGACGTGATTACGTCTATTTTGTTGGTGTGTTCAATTGACGTATTGTGCAAAGTTGCCATTTTCTGACAGCAAACAGACCACATAACGGTAATTATAATACAGTAAACCAATGCAAATGTTTCCATTTGGGTGAATTAACGTTCAAAAGCGTTTTTTATAGTCGCCTGTAACTTATGGAAATAAGGGTGAAAATTTCAAGCACGCTGGATTACGTTTACATAAGGTTGTTTTGGCACGAAGGCTCTAATGGAACGAAAAGTTAACCATAATCAGCCTGCAGTTAATCACGAAATATTCTCGGAATCATTCCATGACTTGGATGATCTTAATTGGCGAATTTTTTTAGCGTAAAGCGCATGCCCGGAATGATGAATAGCAGATCGTTTGCACGTTACATGTAACGGGCGCCTTGTCATTTGCTGACATTATTTCTTTTAACCACGAAAACTACGAATACTGAGTATAGATTAAAAGATACACAAGATGCCATACGATATCTGCATTGTAAATCAAAGCGTCTCAATTTAACATTTAAACGTAGTTAAAAAAATCCCCACTCCTTGTTCAGTACGTGTAATTTAATTTCAATTTAAGACTCACGCATTTTTTTAGCTATGGGTTAGGGACAACCAGCGATTTCGCCCTAAATCCCCCAGGTGGTGACCTAGTCATTTGATCTTAATTGTTACCTAGATAGGAATCTTTAGCGTGTCCCTTATATCGTACAGACACGGGTTCCTAGGCTTTGCTTCCATTCCGATGGAAGCGCAGGTAGAAATTTCTTTCGCCACAAAATTTGATGGCGTCTGCGCCGTATTGCCAAAGTTATTCGCAACTCTATAGGATTATCCTATTATCTTTTGCCATTTAAATTTAGTAAAATTGCTCAAACCAAATTGGAGAGCCCGTATAATTGAACACAAACAGCAAAAAAATCGGGAACTATTTTGAACACGTATTCGTCTTTTTTTCTCCTTAATTCTGATAACGAGAGCGGAAGCTGTAATTGCTTTCACAAGAAATTATTACGCACTAAAGGTTAAGGAGTATTTAAACTAAAGCGCTGTCACCTCATTAAAGTAGATGTTGGAGTTAAATTTGTATTTTATAAGACTCCCACCAAGAGAATGTTTTTAATGGGGTAAAAAGGTGTTAAAATGCATTTTTGGATTGCTTGTTTATATTAGTAGTCAAGAGCTTTCTAATATTAAAATTATATTACCAGTGCAATAGGCGACAACGCTTTGACGTTAAATTAATATGCCTTCGATAATAGTGCACAAAACCATCAACACAGTATTCAGTAATTACCAAAATTCTGCTATTCGGCCCTTTGTGATTTCAGTGCAGCAAAGCAATCTTACCACGCTACTCAGACGTCTTACAAATAAATCTGCTTGACCAACGCTCATATTCGAGCGAACAAAAAAGGGTCTCGTACAGCGGCCCCACATCACCTCCGCAATGCGTTCAGGTCTTCCTAGATGCCATATTATTTAGGACTCTCAGGGTCTATTCGGTTCTCACACGGAATTCCTGCGGTGAGAAATAGGCCTTCCACCGTTTGGCCGGTTCAGCCATATGCCAGCACCTATTCACTGCACGTTGGCGCGAAGCCCGTAATTTATCCATTTTTGTGAAGATAATGTCCTCCACGATGGACGGTTTTGCGAGAGAGCCAATGGTTGGTTTGCTCGTTGAGTGCACGTTTCGAAATGCGAACAAACCATTTTTCCTCTTTGAATATACAGTATGTACATGTATAGGAGGCTGTTTGTATACCTGTCTTTCTCTCATTAGTCCTCGGACTGGGAAGCGCCGATTCACAGCAGACGGCAGATGCATGCTTACATGGGAGAAGAGGGACTTCTTTTTAAATCTGTGCGCTCTGGGCAGAGCGAAAAAAGTGTCCCCCCCCCAAATAAAATACCATTAGTTTGTCTTAATCAGACATTTCCAGTTGGCGTGCACGAAATTGGCATTTGAAATATTGATTTTTATTGCTTAATTAATTTAGTAGATTTTATTTTCAAAATCCGCCTTCGCCTATCTGGTTGCGAGATCGACTTGTGGTGAGGCAGTTCCGGGTTTTGCGGCGGAGGATTCGAACCCGAAATACTGGTGTAAATGTGTCCCTCGAATTCGGAAGAAAAAGCGCCGACATCCTTATTCGCTTCAGTTGAAAGATTGATTTAAAATGTTCATTATAAATTGATTAGATGCCAACCGTGAATCGATTGTTTTAATAAGCTTTAATTCGGTATAGTGTATGCGGAAAGTTACAATGATTACGATTATTTATAATATGCGAAGCGTAAATTATACTGCTTATTATTTTAGTGATTGGTGAACAACATACTTGTGTTTCTTTTATAACACCAATTCCAATGAAGAAAACATGCGCGTCGATAATTTTTGTTTGTATTTTAGTAAATAATATTCTCTGGTGTCACGATGCTCATGTCCATCCTAGACGAAAGACTAGTATATATATAACGCGCGCTGAGTCTTGGTCACGTCTACAGGGTGTCTCTCTTTCTTTTATAACACTTGTATATTGCGGTCTTGCAAAATAAGGCGGACTGCCCATAGCGGCGGACGGCCTGAGTACAGGTTACGGGGCAGGAAAAGTAAAGTAGACCTGACCGACAACATACCTTCGTCCGTCTTTCCCACCTGGCCCGCCCCCCATTTCTCTCCTGTCGGAGGGGTATCACGCTCTCTCGCCGGGGTCTACACTTTGGCCGCGCAGGGGGAGCGGGGGTCTCGTGCCAAGCCGGTCAATTTCAGAGGAAAAGGAATATATCTCTTTAATTTAAAATTACAATGCCCGGTTTGTAAATTTGGTTTTACAACAGCTTATCGGGCCCGAGGGTTCCAGACCACCCACCTTGAAGCCTGTCTATTCTATTCATCATGTTAGACGCTGCGCTTTTTTTTTTGGCCCTCTCATTGCATCCATTATTAACACCCTTGGAACGTGTATTTGAGCCCGCGGCCCGTGCATGGCGCTACCTTCGCTCAACCGTCCTCGTTCAAGAAAAGATCTCCGCAGTGCTGACTCCCTACGGATTTCTCAAGTGAGGCAATATCCGCGGTTCCACAATTAAATTAATATTTAAAAAAAAATTCACAGCCCATTGAAACTGACAATGCACGCGTATATTTTTCATTATTTTTTAATGTATGCATGCATGATTAAGATTTTATTATTTATTAATAATTCAAGATTCCATACATTAGATATTGGTGCGGGTGACTTGTCACGCCACCAGGCGGCGTTGATTTTTCTTGAGAGCGGACGCGGTGCTGTTGGTTGCACGGCGTTTTGCGAGAATAACTTTAAATTAGCTGTAAAGTATAGCGGCGTCGGGGAGCCAACGCGTTATTTATTTTGGAAGGAAAAATGTAGTTTCTAAGCGTGGCGTGTAACAATACAAATATGCCGGCTTCGCAAGCTGGGTTTCCATAGACGTTAGTAGCGTGCTTTCCGAGGAAAACAAACCTTGATAAAATTGTTTTCTATGGAGCATCAGCATTTTCTTTTCCCCCAAACAAGCCCATATACGTCAATGGGCTTTACGCGCTCGTACGTGAAAGGCGGAACAAAACAGTCGATTTAAAAGAAAATTGAAATCGCTCTATAAAAATTTAATATATCATTGACTCAGGCTCATGTCTTAGTGACAATTTAATTATTCAGCTCACTTAATTGAGCATAGATTTTAATTTATACTGTGTCAGCAACTAGCTTTGTTCGAAGTGAAATAATAGCATTGTTGTTCAAAATAGAGAGAATCAAATTTCTAATTGTGATCTATAATTAATGTAAATTGATAAATATTTTTGCTGCATTTTATTATACTGTAAGCTCGAAAGGGTACCAAACATGAATCAGTTCATTTGATTGTGTCTCTTAGACATATTTTGGAGACAATCCGAACGTAATGATTTATAACCATGTTTTCGATGCAAGTCATTTGTATTAAATGTTTAAAAAAATTATTTAATATAATTGCATGTCATAAGATATCATGGTACTGTAACATCAACTCAACTTTTTTTTAGAACAACGTAAAATAACAAGCTTTACTCATTGGTGGAACAATCTACATCTCATTCGATGAACATGTCACAGGTTAATGTTAGGGATTATGCCTTTCATTCGTCATTTGCTGTCAACGTCGATAATATGAAGTTGAGTCTCGAACAAAACGAATATATTTTTAAGCAGATGTAAGAATGAGCATGAACACAAAAGCATGCGACAGTCGAGGTGATCAAATTGCCCGACACCAGCAGCAAGTGTAGTGGTCCATCGGCGATGACCTCTAGTGGATAGGTGTAGAGTCCTCCGCGACCATCAAGATGCTTATTATAACATAGAAATCGTAGTGCCTGTTGACTTGACTCAACAATTTCGGCGCCTAATAAGAGACTCTGCCCAGTTGTTGCCTAACACAAAGTGCAGACTATGTGTGTGCATGTGTGTAACATAGCTATAAAATATGATGTCGAAACGGTAATTATGTATGCCGAGTTTGGAGAAGACGTCTCCACTTTTGCAATTCTGGAAATGAAAGCATCTCACGCCCCCTTATTATCGTGCCACGCTCTGTTGTTAATAAGCCGTCGAGCTTATTTGAAATCAATTTCGGGTTGAAGTGTAATTATTCGTATACCGCGATTCGCCCGGGTGTATTTTTGATGCGATGAGGTATGATGTTACATAAATTTTTGAATTGGCCAGCTGAAAGAAAGCGAATCAACGAATACACCGGCCCGTCGTAAAATAAATTGGCCCCCAAACAAATGATCGCAGCTGCATTCGAAGAGCCTGTGTATTATTTGAACACGTAACAACGAGTTGAAGTTTGGGAAGATGGTTTCCTTTATTACTTCATTAAGATGCCGACATGCCCGGCAATAGATTATATACATGATTTCTGGACTCAAATTGGGATGCCGTGGCACTTGCAAAAATTGCTTGTATAATATTCGGACGGTGTAGCTTATCTCGAATGTCTGGTTGTACATTCTATATGTGCAGCATATCCAGAGTATTCACGAAAATACGACGCACTAATGGCTGGTGTAATAGTTGGTTACTTTGTTGAACCGGCTCTCACATGAAATGATTCGGATGAGCTGATAAATGTTAAATTGGCTATGATTTATTTACGACGTCAATTTTGTTTTTATTATTGTTTAATTAGGACCAGACAAACAACATTTAATTTTCAAGTAAAGTTGTTGGCGTACACACCACAACAATTTCATAACTGTCCCGGTTTCAGATTGACGGTTCCATTCGAACTTTAAAGCCTCGTTTCATAATATTTGGCGGATCAGGCTTAACGTTGAATAAATAATACAATTGTGTCAATAGTAACCATATTTCATGTAATACATAAATGCGTCTCATTGTCGTTTGCACGTCCAACCTGTATGTAAAATACGAGTGCATTTCCAAATATTCGTAAAGAAACCTATATATATCCAGTAAAACCACACGATCCGGTTTATGTAAAACTTTTAAGAATAAAGCAATTCTATAGAAAACGGCAACCGTCCGGTGATACATGTACACGTTGCGAAAGCATGAACATCTTGCTACAATGTTTTGGGGAAAAAAGGGTTGGCATAAATTGAAAAGTTCTTTAAAGATAGAGCACATATAGTTACAAACAACTATTACATTCTCGAATAGTTATATGCAACAACAGCACAAAAAAGTGGATATTTGTGACGTGCGTATTCTGATGTTTGCAGGAGAGTTCGCGAAAAAAAGGGTTTTTTTGAAATATATTTTGGTTTTGCAACAGTTAACGTACGACACGAGCAACATTTTCTATATTCTCACAATTTATTGTGCGTATGCCCTATTCACATTTGGTCGTAACCAAAGCGCACCGGTTACACGCACATAAATAACGCTTTTACACGAGGCTGTCATGACCGTCTGTTTGACTGGCTGACAAGACTTCCAGCAGCTCATAAGAATTATAACATTTTGTGATCTTTAATTTTTTTAACAAAAATTTAAACACAAGTTAGTAAGTATTGCTATTAATTGCAAATGTTATTTTAGAAGTTTTAAGAATAATCGCTCTCGTCTTAAGTAACGTTTTTTACATTATCAATTATTGCGCATTTGGTTTCATAGAAATGTAATTTTAAATAGGGGCAATCCAATAGGTGTACGCTGTAAATCTGCTGTAAAATCTTTCACATGAAATGCAAACAAATTAAAATTTACGTTGCGCCTAACGTGAATTGATTGATAATGCGAACGCCGCCTTACGATATTCGCTTATGATTTGCTACGAATTGTCGACATTTCGACTGTTGTTTTACCAGTGATTCCATCGTCTTTAAATCGTACAAATAAAAATCCCATATCTTGGCAATTAAAAATGTACGACCCGTCGTGGCGCAGTTGGTTTATGACGGACTGCGGTTCGGCGGTCCCGGGTTCGATTCCCGGCGC
>JAQGBY010000645.1:0-39823 GCA_034698785.1 Mycogona germanica | reverse complement strand
GTCCTTAACTGGTCGTTTGACCCCCGCCATAGGCCCCATAAGGGGCTGCTTGTGGGTATATATTGTAATTGTAATTGAAGCATGCTCTTTTTCAGCGCCGTTCATACAATGAGTTCCATTTGATCTTTCATCGTGTAAACCACCTTGAACACGCATCCACCCTATCCCTGTCACAACACCGACCTGAGTATCGAAATAAGCTAAAGATTTTCGCTTTTTTGTACACCAGCTGCTGGCCACGCTGCTAATAACGAGGCAGGTGGTTGGCAACATCAAGGAGTCGGTCATTCCGTTCGTGCTGGGAAGATTCAAGTTGGTGTACTTCCACCTCCAGACACTGGGTTGTCCGTCGCCCGCATCGACCCCCACCAACGAACAAGGGAACGACGACAGGAGCCCTCAACAAGAAAGTACTTGGAACAGGAAGCCCAAGGGAAACAAAGACAGAATCAACATATCGCAAGCCGAACACGAGAGCAACATGTTCAAGGTAGATATAAAACCAAAATCGCCTATTCTGCAGAAAATAGAGAACTGAAAGTGAAGACGTGCATCTTTTTTTTTAATGATTTAGTACGATGGCACCTTTGACGACTACTTGGAAATGTTCATTCAGTTTGGATACGTGATGCTCTTTTCGTCGGCCTTTCCGATGGCGGCGGCCTGCGCCTTTCTGAACAACCTCATTGAGATCCGCAGCGACGCCTTTAAGGTGTCCTGCAGCATGCAAAGACCATTCAGTGTCAGAGTGGCCAATATCGGAGCTTGGCAGGTGAAAATTTAAATTCTTGTGCAACATGCTCATTCGAACGTTGGCGTCAAATTAACCTAATCTGCATAGTAATACTGTTTACCAAATATTTTACAGATAATGATGGAAATAATGGGCGTAATCGCGATAATGGTCAACTGCACGCTGATTGGAATGTCTGGTCAGGTCCATCGACTGTTGCCTAATCTGTCCACTACTGGAACGATAATATTCATAGTTATATTAGAGGTATTCGTTCGTTTATGAGATCTTCTAGAACAAACCTTTCACAAATAAATTTTACTTTGAATGTTCTGAACAAGATTAACATTTCAAATTGCCCTAACGAACAAATGGAGACCAATGCCTTACTGACCATTACGTTATTTAACTATTTTGTAAACAGCACATCCTATTAGCTATTAAATTTGCACTCGCTTATGCAATCACTGACGTACCAGATTGGGTAGCAGCAGAGATGGCGAAAGTGGAGTTCAAGCGAAGAGAAGCTTACAGGGTAACACAATTTCCATTCAACTACTAGACGACCTATTTTTATCGCACTTTTCGCATAAAAATTCTAAATTCAGAAAGACAACAAATATGTACGCTGGCAAAGTTCCAATGATAAACAGAGATGTAAGCATTTCGCGCTAGGTACAGCTCTCAACATACTTTGGAAACACGCCAACCAGCTTTCTCATTTTATTTAAATTCCCCCCATCCTTACCAGGAATACGATGGTATGCAGACTTTCAAGCAAAATAAAGGTAAGCACTCGCTTAGCATACAACAGATTATCCGAAATGGAAAATAAATTACGAAGTAGTATAATTTCCCCATCGCTAAGCAGGCATTGAGGTTGAGGTGTTGAATCACCGGTGCCTTAGACGTTTATCAGGAATAAAAGTCGTTAAGTGTCACTTTTGTCAAATAGGGCCGTGGGACGTAATCAACGTGGAGGCCAAGAAAAAGAAGAAAAATATATCGAGTGAAGTCAGCTTTGAGCAGGCCCAAGCGTACAGTGACACCATACCGCCCGAATTCCTCGAGCAGGACCCCCTATTCTTCGTGCCAGTCCGCCACGAATTTGACGACAGCAGCGAAGCTACCCCTCCACCTAATAGCACCGATGAAGGCCAGGAAGTAGTAGAACCGACGGAACTTCGCCACCGTCACCCCATCGATCGTCCGCCCACCGAGCTGGAGGCACCGGCAACAGATCCCACGACCGTCCAGAGTGGGGCTCGAGCACCCCTCTCCTTTCTCGGACTAAGCAAGCCGGGTCTCAAATTGCCGTCCGCCCTCAAGCAGCTCAGCGGCAGCAAGCGGTCGGGATACTCGAGCGATCGTGAACCCTGCGAGGAGTCGACCGACGAGGACGAACCTCTGCTGCGGAAGGACAAAGAGGGACGACGCTTTTCACTATTCCCGTCCGTTGGTAAACACTGAACGACAATCGGTTGGTTAGATTTAAAATGTATTACAATGTATTCCCCCGCAAGCAACCCCGAAGGGGTCCATGGCAGGAGTCATAAAAGTAGTTTTTAACTACTTTTTAATTAGCTATTGACGCTAAAGTGGCAGCATCCTCAAAACGCAACAAAATATAAATGATATCCATCAAATGACACAAGTTGAAAAACATTCACCATTTATAAGATTAGGTAGTTTGTTATCATTAATTGACAGTAAAACGAAATTGATTTTCTTGATACCCGTACCAAATTTAGAATTAACAGGTCTGCAGGTTCTCGTGAACAAGGTAACTGTTGTTAATTTCAAACAACATCAGTACTGCAGTTGATTTCAAAATAAGGTGCTTCAATCGTTCTGCACAACAAAATTGTGATCCGAAGCGCAAAACGAGAGCGCCTCGTCCGGGTGTAACTATATAGTAGTCAACTACTAGTGTATCGTCCATCTGCAAAGTACAAGTAAACTGGACTTCACAAAATCTGCCTACTATAAATAGGTGTCGGTCGGCTGTGTTGATCATTTTTTATTCAGGAATCACTATCGCTTCGCTATCACACCCTCCTCTTTTCTACTGCCTTCTCGTGTATTTTTATTACTTGTGTTGCTGCCACAAAATGCATGCCGCCAACGCAATTTGATCGAAGGTGAACAATTTTAAGTCGCTACTGTGATTACATTTTGTATTATTCATTTTATCAATGTGACAACGTGAATTTTTGTTCTTTTACCTGTATATGCGTGAACGTCTATATTTATATATAATGATCTTAATAGTCTTATTTCAAAATATCGCTCTAACTTGATTTGACTTTTTTCTTTCGGGAGTCGGTTCATCCATGTGCAGCCAATATCGGCCTTGTAATTCAACTCATCTCGATGTATTTAGCTATCAACATTAAACGAGGGTAAGGAAACAAATAAAAATTGAGAAAACAGACCTTCGGGTTCAACGCTGTGCATCTTTTAATCACAATTCCAAATTATACTCGGCTCGACAATTCATAACACGACCGGTTAGTCCCTCTGCATCATCTTCTGTCTAGCCATTTTCTTTTTGGACTGTTTCTTTTTTGACTGATCGTCATCAGTGGGCTTGCTAACCACCTGCTCCTTTTCGGACAGGATTACCTCGATGTGGCAAGGGCTGCTCATGTAAGCTATAAATGGGGAAGTGAGTAAATTCCAGCATGTGAATACCCAATTTAAGCACAAACCAAAATATCTCCAACAGAAATGAAGAGCAGTTATTAATTGAATAACTGCTAGAATCACTTGCTTAACAATTAGGCTTCCTCTAAGTTCTGACAATTATAAATAAAGCAATGCATAACGGATAGAAACGATCTGAACAGGAGAAAAGCGCTTACGATTGATGCGACCATGAGCTCGGTACGTTCGCCTCCTCATGTGCGGCGCTCGGTTCACTTGGATATGGTCAATCACTAGGTGGTCGACATCCAGACCCTTGAGGTCAGCATTGCTCTCAGCGTTTTTCAGCAACTGCAGCAGAAATTCGGCGCTCTTCTTCGGCCACCTGCCCTGGGTAGTTTTAAACTGCTTGGCCTAAATATTGGATTAGATGGAGGAGGCAAACAAAAACGTTTAGAACAAGTCGGGATTTTTGAGAAAGGTAGTGGCAAATGTTAATACGTAATACAATGTACGACTCGTAGCGCAGTTGGTTTATTGACTGACTGGTTCAGCGGTTCTGGGTTCGATCCCGGGGTACTGGTGAAATGTGTTCATCACATAGTGCCTAAGCACCGAAAGGGGTACAGAAACTCCTGTTGTGAATTTTGGGTGCGACACACTTCAGTGAATTAAAAAAAAAAATGTGAAACCAAATGCGTTAACACAAAAACATCGGCACTGTCTAAGCAGATTCAATGTTTCTTTAAAACTGGTTCAGCGGATTATTTTTGATACGATTTTGAGATTTGAAATGCCAAATCTGTCATAGATTATACTTTTAAAAACTTCAAATTAAAACTTGTGCCAAATATCTGTGATTCATTCTTACCTGGGCGCACCTGCCCACTCCGCCGTTGAATCTTCTGAAGGGCACACACTCCTTCATCCCGACGACGTTCTTCAAGTAGCGCTGCGCACGTCTCAGAGTCATCTTCTTGATCGCCTGGGCCGTCTCACGTGTGTTCTAAGTAAATGGAGATAATATTTCCCATTAAATAGCAGCACACATTAAAGTTAGGCTTCACCTACAACAGGTATGCTTCAAATATTAGTATCGCATCTTACATACCTTGAAGTGAACTCGGAGGTTGGATCCTCGGGCCTTGCACGCTGTAAAGTCGTAAAAAATATTTTTTAATACAAAATATGAACGGTGGTCAAGGTAGAGCATACAAAAAATATATAGAATTTTAACACTGTACAGGCAATAGTGATTCTGAACCAAACTAGTTACACAGAACTGCCAGACACAAGCAAACAAGAATTTCAGACATAAAGCGAGAATAGTTGCAGTGAGTTGCAACTATTGCTCTCTTATTGCAGAGAGCAATAGTTACAGCATACGTCAACAGCCCACCGACGCAGAAACACAGTGAACAACTTCCGCTCATGGCGGACACTAGACACTGTAATTTCAAATTAGTAAGAGCATATTTCAATTCGTAAATGTGCCATTGCCCGGGAAAAGCATACAAATTGTATAATCCAGCATACCACGAGGTCCTTCAGTCAAGGCTTCGGCAACGACATAACATACTAGTAGGTTCTAGGGCCGGCAGTAGGCCTTCTTTAATTGATCTAACCAGAAAGTATATCAAATTGGTAATGAGACTTACCCTTGGCGGCATTTTCTGGTTCGGTGGAGTAGCGAACCATGGTTTATGAACTCTAAAATCCCAAAAATAAAAAATGTAATGTGCGCCAACCGAGAATAAACAATATCTGTAGTCCTAATGCCTAGGCCTAAAAAGGCGCACACGACACGACTTCAACGAAGCTATGGGTTGTTCGCTCAAAGTAGAACAAAAACGTCTATATTTTTCATACACAGTCTCAAAATACTCACGAGTTTAATAATTTAAACGACCAACACTGCGATCGATTTATCTAATTTTCGATTCTGATGGATTTAAAATTGATTGCAATAGTTATAAAATTCACAAAACTTACCTGATGGCCGACGGAAAAGAACCTTTTTAGCGCCCCCTAGCGGTTGCCCGAAACCGGAAATAGCAAACGAATGCTTCGTCAGTATATATTGTGCGTCCCATTTATCCCCAAACAGCTAAATAGTATATGTTTCTTTCTCTTTAGGAAATGTTTTAATGTGATTACTTATTTTACGTAAAATTATTAATTATACAAATGTATTGCGCTAATATAACAAGAAAACCTAGCTTGATTTTGAACATATGAGTGACTGTTTACTCGGTTAATGATAAAGTAGGTTCAAACCAAAACTCTTTGCAGAACTGGAAATTCCCAAATGCATATTGGTCCTAAGGGATTCACATTTAAACGCTGATCCCCATCGTTACTAGTGCGCGTCTCTATATAGAGTTTGTGACAACAGGCAAGCCATGGGCAAGATAATGCCAAGATTAACGCAGCTCAATCTCAAATACTATCAGCCACTCATTTTAAACGTTATATATTCATATGATCAGTTATCGTTGTTTTGCGAGAGCGGGTTGCTGTGTACTACATTTTATTTTGATATTTGTATTAAAAAAGATATTAAAAATGGAAAACGACGACTCGGATAAGAAAATTACGATTACAGTGAAGACTCCCAAAGACAAACAGATCGTGGAAACCACGGAGGATGCTTCGGTTAAGGAGGTGAGAACTGCGGAGCGTCCCCCTCAAATGAACCATTTGGTGTAGTTCCCGGTAGGCTAGGCTTGCCTAGTGCTCCGGACCTGCTTAGGCCTACTTGGATAGGCTGGTGAATCAAAATTGCTGAGTCAATTTATTATAAAGTTGTTGATCGACTTGCTTGGCCTGCCCGATGCATCGCCTGCTCCCGTTTTTAAGCCTCCAGCAGGTCATTGGAGTTGTCCCAGTCTCATGACCAATATTCCAACGTTCTAAACGACCCCGTATGCCCTATCCTTTAAGGCCATAGAAAGGGCTGAAGACCTAGGCAGCATTACATCAGCTTACTTGATCTAGGCGCAAGGCTACGTGTTTATATTTGTGTGCCAGATAGAGGGAAATATTTGCACAGTAGACTGGGTTATACGGTTCTTTAAGTTCAACAATTTTGACCAAGGAAGGTTGGGTGGGCTACTCTCATTTAGCTTGTTAGGCCCTAGGCCCCATGACTGCTCAAATTTCCTAAAAGCTGGACACTAAAGTACGTTACTGTACAGTTCAATAAGAAAACACTGTTAGGGTGATTAGACCTAAGCATTGTCGGAAATAGATCAGTGATATGTACCGGTACTGCAAACAAATATTCCAACTTTTACAGTATTGTCTTTGCAGAAAAGTTGGCTCAACTTTCTGGGTAATACAATGTTGCCTCCGTCAATTGCCCTGCAGCAGTTCAACTGTCAGCCCTTGACCCTTTGACCAGTGTACCACTGACTGAAGATCATTTCTGAAAGTACATGTACACTTGTAAGCAGAAAGGGGGAGAAGAGTTAATTTGAAAACGTTTGTGGCCTTCCTTGACAAATACTGTTGCTAAAGACAATATTCCAAATCTTCAGCCTTACAGGTCTACTTGTTGAGTCATTCATTGAATTAGTTGTATGTTGTGAACGTGGGAAATTGATCGATCTACCACCAAATCTAAATCGATTGGTCTACGCACAATAGCCGTGCCTGCAATTCAGTGTAGCGTCACGTGTGTTACGCGTGTTCGTACAGTCACGCCGGAGTTTGTTTACAAGGTGGGGCGTGACATTTCCGATCGAATTTTAAGGTAGTCTGCTGTTTTATTTGTGATTCACATTTTATCCAACATGTATTTTTGCATTCGATAAAAATCCAAAAGTTTATTACATGCAGCGGTTACATAATATCTAAGTGAAACGACTCGTCGTTGCCCAGTCGGTATTGCGACTGACTGTGGCTTGGCGGTCCCAGGTTCGATTCCCGGCGCGGGCTCTCGAAAATTTCCCGGGATACTGGTGAAAATGTGCCCCTCGCATAGTGCCTAAACACCAAGAGGGGTACAGAAACTCCTGTAGTGCGGTTGACTATAGTGATTAGACTAAAAGAATTGTCTCAGAAAAATATCCAAAATATGCGTTTGAATATGCAATACAGTTATTAAATAAACATCTTTATTTCAAAACAAATCTTATTCGAGATCAACAGTCAACCAACTGCATTTTTATTCGATACGCATTTTCAGAATGCCTTTGAAATTTGCTCCTTCAAAATGACTAAGTGGATTTTATAGAAAACGTTCATATATGATATTAATATTACGTCTTAGTTCTTGTCACCTGTTCTAATCAAGAAAAATGGCTATAAACTGAAAAGCAAAATTTCTTGAAAATTTGAATTTTAAATCCTAGCAATAAATAATAAATAAAAAAAATTGAGAATTCGGCGGATTTCAAAGTAGACCGGACGCGGATTCTGATAACTAGTGGCATAACTCGTAATCTTATATTTATTTTTGTTTCTTTCTTTTTCAGTTCAAAGAAGAAGTTGCAAAGAAATTTGGTTCGCCCGTCGAACAACTATGTCTAATATTCGCCGGGAAGATATTGAAGGATCACGAAACATTGGCTGCCCACGGTAATACTTTTAGTGCAAACACCCGCTTGAAACTTACAAACGCGTTATATTGTTATACGCGCCGGCATTCACTTGTTAATTCTTTATCTTTGGTGATTTTAGGTATTAAAGGCGGCTTGACTGTTCACTTGGTTGTGAAATCTATTAATAGGGTGAGTGTGTATTCTTTTTGTTTTGTGAACCAATCGAAACTGCGGTGCAAAAGTTGAATTTGCACTGAATGATTTTTGGTTTCAGTCACCTTACATAATGTCATTAAATGGTCACAAGCATTTAGCTGACTGTAACCGAATCTTTTCTTTTCCCTTAACAGAATCAAGAGCAAGCCAGGACCAGTACAGTACGTCCGTCGATCTTTTAGATTCCAATTATTTGCTTTCAAATTTTTGATTCGTTAGATTTGAAATTTGTGATTCTTCTCCAGGAAAGCTCTCGTCCAGCCGACATTGGTGCCACACCTTTTGGTCTGGGTGCGTTGGGAGGTCTTGGTGGACTCGGTAATCTCGGAATGGGCTCCATTAATTTTATGGAAATGCAACAACGGATGCAGAGAGAGGTGTGTGTATTGTATTTTAAGCTGCGTTTTTAACCTGGTTTAGTTATTCAGCATCCTTCAACTGTGAAATTTGCTAAGTGTTGATCCAAATTATCCTCTTACTGGTAAATTACTGTATTAAGATGAACCAAAGACAAGTTTTCCGACAATTTGATCATAAATAAATATCTGGGGAAATATAGTAAATCCAGAGAAAATAAAAATTGAGTTCATTGATTAGTTTTTTTTTTGTTCTGATTGGACTGAACAGTCTACTTGGAAAATTCAGAGAATTTTTGTGTGATCACTGGATTCCATAAACAATTAATTTCAACCGAACCTTAAAAAAATTAAATATGATTTGTGAGTTTACTGTGTTAGTGCTTTTGGCGATCTCATCCAATCGCTTTATGTAACTTTTGGACCCATAGATTATGACCAACCCGGATATGCTGAGACAGATAATGGACAACCCCATGGTTCAAGTCCTGATGAACAATCCAGATCACCTACGACAATTGATTGTGGGAAATCCACAAATGCAACAGCTCATGGAGGTAACATGGCAGGAACAGTTTTACCGTTGACAATCTTTTGCTTATCGAGGGCAGTCAACTAATGTCGTGTTATGCTTCTTCAGAGAAATCCAGAAATATCACACATGCTGAACAACCCAGAGCTGCTGAGGGAAACAATGGCCGTCGCTCGCAACCCAACGATGATGCAAGAGCTTATGCGGGCACACGATAGAGCCATCAGTAACTTGGAGGTGAGCAAAAAAAATACATTTTAATAACGAAGTGGAAATCTACACCTATGGCTCAATTTTGCGAACATTAAGATGCGTCTGAGATCTCTCTCAAGACTGCCTAGTTTTGTAATACAATTTGTGGACGTTATTTTTTAAATGTTTTTTGAAATACGTAATGTCGGCATACTCGAATTGTGTATTTATTTTATTGAATGTATGCAGACATATGTTAAATAATTATTAAATTGTTTTGAATTTTTTTATCTTTTAGAGTTTGCCGGGTGGCTACAACGCCCTACGAAGAATGTACACAGAGATTCAAGAGCCCATGATGAATGCCGCACAGGAGCAGCTTGGAGGAAATCCGTTTGCTGCCTTAGTTAATAACGAAGCTGGTGGTGAGAGCAATTTCTCTACAATCAAGACAGATTTTTCGTCTAGGAACTGTTGCTCATTATCTTTATTACCGGTTGTTGGTTTCACCTAATCAGATAATCTACAGAGAGGCGTGGAGAACAGGGAGCCGCTGCCCAATCCTTGGGGATCGCCCGCGTCCAACTCTGCGGACGCCCCGGCCCCTGGAACGGATGCATCCGGCATGTCGAGCGCAGCTGGTCTGGGTGAGTTCCTTTGATCTGCCTCTTTAGGGCGAAATTTAAGATTGTATTGAAAGTTTTATTTCATTGCGTTCGTATCGCACGACGTCAGATGAGAAAAAATCTATATTTGAATTGTTGTCACTGCTCTTCTCAACTAGACTCATTTGCGACCAAGTCATGAATTGCTTACGATTGCAGCGATCTGTTTGTTGGGTGGTCTCTGTCGTACTTGGCGCTAATTTGATTCGATAATGGCTTTTGTTGCAGCGAATGCAGCGCGTGTTTCTCTAAACATATTCATTTTTCTGTTTTCCTTTGCTTAGGTGGTATGTTTCAAAGTCCGGGAATGCAATCGCTTCTTCAGCAAATGTCTGAGAACCCGCAGCTCATGCAGAACATGCTGAGCGCTCCTTACATGCAGAGTATGCTCCAGACGCTGTCAGGAAATCCGGAAATGTTGACTGAGGTAAGAACATGATGAGGCTTCAACTTTTCCTGTATGATGAATGTGAATCAGCTTTGAGTCACAAAAAATGATCACAAACAAAGATCGAACCTCTGTTAAAGTTTTTTTTCGACGTTTTTAAGAGAGTGGTCTTTATCTGATTGTTTCAGGTTCTCCAACACAATCCCATGTTCACCGGTCGCCCACAACTGCAGGAGCAGATGCGCTCGATGATGCCCATGTTTTTACAACAGGCAAGCTCGCATGGCATTTTACCTATTCGCTTTGCCACTGTCGAACGTTCGACTTGAACGAACCTCGATGATGATTACCGAACTCTGGTGGATCACTGCGGAGAGGAACTCATACGTATCTTGTCGTTTGCCCCTGTCTAGATGCAAAATCCAGAGGTCCAGAGTGTCGTCACCAACCCGCAGGCCTTGTCAGCGATAGCCCAGATTCAGCAGGGTATTGAGCAGTTGCAGAGGGTCGCTCCGTCTTTCGCGTCCGGGTAAGTTGTTATTAAGATCATTCCCGAATAGAAAATATCCTGCCTTGCACAGACGCGCAATAGCGCGGCTATCGTACACATTGGTAATACATTCAATTCCTGATGTGCTTTTTCATCATTTGTCTGCTGGAATGACTCGATGTCCCTTTCTATTTCAGGATGGGCCTTCCACCGGGACTCGCCACTGATCTGGCGCCCGGACAGGTTCCCACCCCCAGCGCAGTGGCTGCCGGCGCCGCCACTACCGCCACCACCACGACGGCGGCCTCTCCCACCTCCACTACCATCCCCACCACCACGGCGCCCGGTTCGTCGCCATCGGCGACCACTGGCACCACCCTTCCGGCAGGCACACCGAGTTTAGATTCATTTAGCCAGTTTTTTACGCAAATGATGTCTGCTTTAAATCAACAGGTATGTGATGCTCGCTGCACTATTGAAATTTAGAGTTGAAAATTTGGTTTTAAATGTGTTAAGACGATCCTCTTGTATATATTTAATAATTGGTGAGTTTAGTGAGAACGAGACAGAAATTGTTCAATCTTTAGCTTGATTAGAAAAAAAAATAGCTGTTCGAAATTGTTTGCTAGTTTTGCACGCGAAATAAGTTTTTTTTAAATTATCGAGGGGACGTGCAGAGTACGGTGTATCGCGACTTGAGATTTTCAACATGCTACTAGGAAACCATCTTATGCATTGAATACTATTTTCTTCCATTTAGCAGCAGGGCCAACAGGCTCCCGAAGAGCGATACCAAAACCAATTGGAGCAACTGGCGGCCATGGGATTTGTAAACAGGGATGCTAACCTGCAAGGTGAGAATCTAAAATCGAATTGGTCATTTACGATACAAGTTTATGTATATCAATTATACTTGCTCCACTAGCACGGAAATAGTTTCTAATGTCAGCTTTTATTTCAATTCATTCACGTCGTTTAGCACTAATTGCTACGTTGGGTGATGTTAACGCAGCGGTTGAAAGGTTATTGCAGTCGGGACAAAGTTAAAAATAATAATACCACAAAATTGACCAAGTGTTCTTCGAATTGTTATCTTTTGGCGGTGTAAAACCACTAACAACAGCCAAGTGTGATCTTGGAAAGATATCGGGTTCATAACATGATTTTCAACTCTGCCTTTCTGGAGGATAGGGTAACACCCCCCACAAAGCGAAATGTGGTGCATCTATTAAATTTATGGAAACTTGCTTCACATCCCTTTTCATTTACGTGTCAAGAGAACGAAATGCCAGTTGGATTACGTAAAAGTAAATTTCATTAACAATATTTGCAAATGCCGGCTATTTGCTAGACATTTGTGATTTTAAATATAAATTTGTTTTCTCCAAGGAGGTGCTTGCAAATCGGTGAAATTAAAGAGCCGCCATTAACGTTTAATAAACTGGAGTTTGATTGAAAATTAAAACTCAAAATTGGCTCCCTCTCATACTGTTAAAGATTAAAAATATTACCTTTATTCACTCTTGATTAGGTTTCAGTGAAACTTTCGTGTGCAGATTTAGAAAATAGAATGTCTCATCAAATCGTCAATTGCGTATTGCTTGCTAGATACGCTATTAGTCAAGACGCAGACAATTTAATTTTTGCACCTCTATTCAGAATCACAAGTTCCAATTAACCAACAACATTCCAAAGAACATCCTCGTGTTCCTCAAACACTAATTTCAGATATTTGTGGATACACAGGGCTTCATCTAAACAATTCAGTAAAAAGAAAATCTGAGGAATGATGATTGAAAATATGGTTGCAAATATTGATTTTATTTTACAACTGGTAGGCTGCACCGACATGACATGCCTTAACGTGACTTATTTCCAATTACGAATTACACTTTTTTTTTTGATTTGCATATGCTTTTTTCTGTGTCGGGTGGTTCGATAACTGACTGTTCTAGACAATTGAAAAATGTATTCCTTAAAATATTGTTTTATGAGTTACTGATGATTCGTCAGTCCTGAAAAGGTATCTAGTTTATGTACAACTTTGGGAGCTAATAAACAGTTGCCAAAAACATTTTATAAATTTGATTTCATTGAAAAGGCTTGTGGATGTTTATAGATACATTCAAATTATAATTGCGCTCACACGGTGTACAAGTTGCCATTTCCATCGGAAATTACGAAATTTTGTTTGTGACAAATTCGATAGAATTTTTTTTTCACAAGACTTGCTGAAAATGTGTGCAGTCTGTGTTCTCTTCAGAAAGTGTTCCGAAAGTTGTAACCATAATACGGTCGTTTCAATCAAGATTAGCTACAGTTTGACTTTCGGTTTCATGTATTTCATGCCTTATTCAGTCACTGGCAACTGTCATGAAGTATGAAATCAGATTGACAAAATAATATTCCAACTTCAAGGTATGCCATTTAACTATTTGTAACATGGGATTTGAGTTATCAGACTTGTTAATCAATGATACATCATTTGCCTTTTTAAGTAAAAGCAAGAAAGGATACGATTTGGGCTGTGCTTGCGGCAACTAGAATTCTTTGTGGAAAAAGACTGTAGCCAAAATGAAAGACCCTAATCAGCTTGGTTATAAATTCAATTCGACATTTTTATTTAAACTGGAATTTCTGACACACGGGCAATTTTGTAATTACATGCATATGTCAAAGGAGGAAAAAAGATGAAATATGTAGTATAAATTGGATTTCTATTATCGAGAAATGTTTCTTTTTCCAAATAGACAAGGTCGGTAGGCCTACTCTAGTCGTATATATTTTCTATTTTTCAACAATGAAATTCGTAACAAAAAAATGAAGCAAAGAGATTGAAAATTAACACAAGTGTCTGGCAGTGTGGAATCTATTGTATGCATTAATCGGTACAGCAATTTAGAGAAATCGGCTGCGAAATTACGTGTGGCACCATCAAGTAGTACCGCGGAAAGTACAAGAATTAGTCAATATTAAGTGTTAAATAGTGTTTGCTACAAGTATATAAAGTTTAGGAAAAATGTTATTTCACGCAAACTTTACGTCCACGTACATCCTTGCCTTGGTTAGAAAAACATAGATTACTTTGATCGATAGCGTGATTGGAATCACAACTGCATTTTAACTCCTAACTTCTATTGAACTGTCAGAACGACTGAATTTCCATCCGCGACAATTTATGGTAATTAATACGCCATTACTTATGCAAATATGATTGCATTTTCACACACGCAACCGTTAAGAATTTTTTGAAAAAAAGTTTAGAAATTCAAGACAGTATTTACGAATATAATCGAGATATCTCGTGTCCTCAATGGTAATAAAATTTTAGCAAGAAACTTAATCACCGAAATATTATTTTCAATTCAGACACGTACCATTTTAGTACACCTTGCAAAAAAATGTCATCCCCGGACGCGTTGGAAAGAGATACTGGTCAATATTTATATAAATTTAATTATGTGTGCACTGTATAACATCGATTATTCTCATTTGGGATGATTATAGAACTTTGTACCGTTTTATTAAGCTCTCGCAAAGAATTACACAATGGCAAATCTGCCAACCGACCATCCGTCCAGCGATCAAGTCACAACAACCACCACAACATGCTCATAGAGAGCGCGCTGTGAACATTTTCTCTTGCAATATTAATTAATTAAAACCGCAGTCCTCACTCTCCGACTTGCACTATTCCTTTATAAAAAAATGAAAAAAGTTAAAATTGGCAATAATCACACATACACACCCATGACATTATGCATTTCACATTAAGCGTGAGATGTTGATATTGTAAAAAAGAAAAGGAAAAACACTTGCATGTCAACGGATACCAGCGTCGATCAAATTTGTATACTTTAGACAACACGCTCTATGAAGGATCGTCGTTGCCTTTCATTAAGTTGAAAATGAATTTCCGAACCATTATGAAATACGGATCCAAGTAGAAAGATGAATATGTTAATAATTAATGGAGTCGGCAAGAGGGAGCCAAACAGTCAGCAGTCAACAGTCGGCAGACAAGAGACGTCAATGGTCACACTTCTTCTTAACGAATTTGCAAGTCATCATGTGTGCCCCAATGATAGGTCCTCAAACGCTTTCGCATTCGCCGCGTGGCTCGACACACCAATTTGCAACGTTCGTTCACAACGAATTCCTGGAGATAAGAAATCTATATAAATTCAAGATGCACACTTTAGGCAATTGTTCAGAAAATTTGTGCCAACGAATACAGAGTGTGCCTGAGGTGGCCATGTTGCCAGCAATCCAAGAGTTGGCAACGCGGCGTTTGCGGAAACGGTTGTGTCGAGGAAAGCCATAACTCATGGGCACACACTCTTCAAAAAAACTGCCTTCAACTTTGTCTTGACGATCTTTTCCACCAAAATTGTCAGACGGATTTAATGAGAGAGAGCATAGGATCATGAATAAAATGGATGTCGTTTTTTTACAAGATAACTTTTCAAATATTAACACACCAGTTCACAATCACTAAGAGGTGATTGGTCAACGAAATATAAAACGAGTGACCAAAAATAATGACAGGAGGAAGATCCTTATTGGGCGATTCAAATATATCGTTCTATTGCACATTGTCATTTCCATGTCAGAAGGTCTTAGTCGGTAAACATTTGACCTACATTTTTTTTTCTTAACGTAAAATGTTCTAGAGGCTATATTTGGAGACACGTTCAATCTTTATAGGCGACTATCTTAAATCGAGTGCTCCCGTATTTTCAAATAAAATTTGTTGGCATATCAATGTTACAGCATCAATGTGTATCACTGTTATTATAAAAACTTGTTAGAATATTAATACAATTATCACTGTCCATTATTCGTGTTTTTCCACAATACCAAAAAACAAAACCTAGGATGACGCGCCACATCAAAAATAATTTTCTAAATGACTCGAAAAAAACTATTGACCAAATTCTTACCATTGCACCGTGGCTCTAGACGAAACAGAACCAGTGTAACAGTAAGTCAATTTGAGAAAGAAAAAAAAAATAACGTATGGCAACAGATTCCGTTAATTTGACAATTTGTACACAGTTTTGCTTTGACGAAATGATGAACACAAGATTCGGTCCAACCATGAACCACCCATAACCACGACAACAAGCAAGTGCGCTTGAAAACCAGCAAAATTTTAAAGTAAAACAGGAAACGGGACAAAAAAAAACTATTCCGCTATCCCCCTTACAGTTCAAATCCAACAAGTCTACTGCCGATTACTCATAAACACACCTACTGGCTACATGGTTACTGGGTAACACGACCGTTAACTGTTCAGAATGCGCCGGGCCAAAGGGCTGTGGGTGGCTCCCACCAAAAAATCACATCGCAAACTATGCCAACAACAAATCTATTCAATACGTTACAAAAATGCTTTCTCCCAGAACCTACTCGTGTTCCCCCCAATGGGTGCACTGTATATATCGAAAGAACCAGTAAAAACAACTACATGGTAGAAATACATGCAGAGAAAAATTGCGTAACTTTTTTTTCAGTTTCATTTTATACAAAAACCAACTGTCAACAGTAACGAACAAAGTATTATTACCTAACGGCCGTGTTATCAAGGGCTAATCGCGACCTCGGTCACAGATAGAACACGGGCTTCTGCCATTCAAAATTTGTACACTTCTCAATATTCGAACCAACTTTGTGAATTTATGAAGGGGGGGTTTCCGCTCCTCGCTTGCCTTTTTTAACCGGGAGTTGCGAATTAGGAAATTTTCCCTCAAAACCTTTCGCCGATTCCAGCCAAATACACAGAAGTCGAGAGCCTAGAGTTGAAGAAATGCAGCAGCTCGATAACAGTGCCCCGCGACGGCGAGTAGCCTCTGAAAGTACGACCCTACGAGCAGTCACAATGGCTAAGAATTACGTTAAAAATGGACGTTCATGATTGAAGAAAAGAGTACAGCGTCACGCCGCGGCATCATAAACCCAAATCTTGTTCAATCCCCCTGCCACTCAGCTACACAAATCAGATGTGACTGATAAGAGAAGCGGTTTAGCCCTCCTCGACATTCGAAAAACACATTTTTTAATATTGTTTTTCCGAGGCGCGCACACGCCAACAGAGAAACACGACAACGTCGAACAGCACCGGGAAGAGGGCATATAGTATATAGCAATGTGGTAAAAAAATCCAAAGAGTTTTCGATATATAAAAAAAATGTCTACCACCACCGCCAACTTGGAGAAAGCGGCGGTGGCGACATGCAGCAACAGCATCAGAAATGGCGACAAATGCCCCACTGCGATCCCCCCAACACACGTCGATACTATGAAACGTGTGCGGTCACACAAGACTTAAACGGGGAGGAGGGGGACTAGGAGAAAGAGAGAAATAAACGTAGATGGAGAAGTAGGTTCAACGTTCGGAGATTGGTTCGAGTGACGGAATGGACTATAAGATGGAAGGATGACAGTATGGGGGAGATTGGGGAATGAGGCGTGTGGAGACACATTGGACAGCGAAAAAACAAAAATGGTACACGAATTATAAGACAGATAAGCCGAATGATGTGAAAATATGTACATACATATACAATGATACAACTGCTTATATGGGCTGAGAATTTAACTTTGCTCGCGTGGTGACGTTTGGGCGCCTCTTCATATCCGAGCATCGTTCGCCGCCTTCTTCCGTTAAAACTGTAGCTCTCGCTATATATATTCTTCTCACCAATATACATATATATTTATATACTCACCCCGCCGCACCCCCAGGCGTACTGGTAGACGGTATTGCCACGATTGGCCCGCGGCGGCAACAGACTTGCCAAAACCGTCACACATCCCGTTGTTTACCTGCCGCCAAAGCAGAGGTCCCCCACCAGGTCTGACCGGAGCACAATCCGCTCCTAAAAATCCGCGTAGCATCATATTATGTGTGAGGTGGGGTGCGTGTGCGGTAGTCGAGCGACCCCCTCTCCCCCGCCCCGCGTCCGTCCCACTTAGAGCCGGTCCAAGCGAAACGAGTCTTCAGTGGCCGAATCGGTGACCAGGTCGGGATCGGTTAGCATCTGGAGTCCGTCAAAGTCAATGGGTACCAGCCCCGCTTTGAGATCGTCCGTCACGAACAGGTCTGAGTCAAATGACTCGGACATGCTGGCCATGGCCGAACCAATGTCCTTCACAAAATCTTGCCGGCCCATCGGATCGTCGTTGGCTGGACTGCAGGAAAAGTCTGTTGAGCGTAGTCACAAACGAATACAAGAAAGAAAAAAAACCCTGTTAAGTGTGACGGTGTGAGGACGTCTTTGAAATAGTCACTTCTAAGTGACGAAAACGTAATTATTAGGCAATATCCACTAAACGAGATAGGCTTACCTGTTAGGATTATATTTGGTATGCTGCTAGGAGTCTGCGGGGTTTGGGGGGTTGTAGGTTGGTTGTGCCTTCCGCCAGGCGAGGACATGCTGTTGGATTGAACGTGAGAATACTGATCCAGTGTGCCGTAGTAATTGCCATCCAAATGGTCTCTCCCATCCATGAGACCAACATTTTGAACCTAAAAACAGAAAATTCGTTATTTTACAATGCGCCACTATAAATTAGACATGGGTAAATAATTCCGCAAACGGCTATTTCGTAGTTATATATAGTCAACGTCCTAGTTTCTTAACTCTACAAATGGGTAGGCACTTTCTTTATAAAATCATATTTCGACCTAGCCCTAGCCATCTGCAACTAAATTCCCCAGTTTTGGTGAAACACTTGCCCTTCCGACTAACTTGCCGCTTCACATTCATATCATATCATATTGTAACAACCTCAATACTGTACTAATTTCTTCACTCAAAAATGTTTGATAACTGTCGAGGGTTGATAATTAAATCAAAGACAGTCGAATCATTAACAGTCCACTTATACTTTTCACCATGATGATGCAAATAAATAAAAAACTAGCCAAATCCTGGGCCACGCAGCGCCGGAAATAAAATTGTGATAAAAACAAAGAGCCTATTAAGAAAATAATTCTATAATGTGTCCAATGGGGTGGTCCTATACCTGTGAATACTGTAAACTATTGACATCGGAAAGGAATATATTTCCAACTGATGATGCTGGGGGTGTATCAACCTTGAGAGGAAAAAGAAAAACCTATGAATTGCAATGGATTTCATCTCAGTGTGGCCTAACAAAAAATAATTAATAACTAGAAACATCTCTACAGATTGATAACGACAAGTTTTCTTAAAAATAAAATCAAAACGTTTGAAGACCCCTTCCTTCGCTATAAAACATTCTGAGATTTAAGAACCAAAATTTGAAATTATTAAATCAAAGAGTTGACTGACCATATTGAAATGTTGGAAATGTTCTTGTAATGCTTTGGTCTGTGCATTGGACTGTATGTAATAACCGCCTTGGTCCGTGAACGGATCTTTGTTCGGCGGCCCCAAGCCTGGCGAGCTGACTGGTGACAACGTCTGCGACACTGGCGATTGAGGCGCACTGTATGACGTCTCTGCAGGGCTGTTACTACGATACGTCATGTGGGTCTGTCAAATAAATTTAAAAAAAAAAAAAAAACGGAATGCAAAATTAGTTGGCGAATCAACCAAATAACCTACAAACAGCAAATAACGTTCTTTCATATTTTTGTTGTTCATCAATCTCGGCAATTTTTGAAGTAGCAATGATTTTAAAACATACGTTAGACGAGTCCGAGTTGGAGTTTACGCCCAATGACTGATGCTGCTGTTGTTGCTGCTGCTGCTGCTGCTGCTGCTGCTGTTGTTGTTGTTGTTGCTGCTGCTGCTGCTGTTGTTGTTGCTGCTGCTGCTGTTGCTGTTGCTGTGGTGTGTACATATGATACGGTGACGTTTGTTGATGTGGCGGGGTATAATTTGAATCCATTTGTATCCTCGATGAATCCGTCGTTATTCCCTAAAGGAGTTCAACGGAACGGTTATTTTTAAAATATCAATAATGGAAAACATGACCAGCTGACCAACTAATTCATTGAAATACATCTTGGAAAGTACTTCTTAGAACTGCTTATCGTTCAAACAGCTTGGCCTAGTAAATTTATTAAATTTTCCAGATAAAGGCTTCAAGTAACAATTAGCATGCTGGAAAAAAAGAATACTACCACTGCGAAAAAAGAAGCAAAAGATACCCCCTAAGATATAATAAAGCGAAAATGTGCATTAACTAACCTTACATGTATGCAAAAAACGGGTATGCATTGTGGGAACCCTCAGGCAATTCTGAAATAAAAGATTGCAGGCAACCAAACACGTCTATGATTCAACATCCACTACTACTTTTACTACCGTGCCACATTCGCATTTGCAATGAGACAACAAAAAAAAAAAAAAAAAAATTGTGCAATTTTTAAAAACAAAAAAACATTTCCTGTGTGCGGTGATGATAAAACATACATGTATATTCGGAAGTGCATGCTTTTTTTCTTCGGGGTCAAACATTTGAACAACCAGATTTTGAGCAGCTTGAGCGCCCATCTGTCACAACATGTATTATCACAGGTTGGAAAAAGTGTGATGCCTTTGCCTTTCATCAGAGCTTAACAAATCTGATTGTCCCAAATGTCAGACTTCGTCAAAACAAGCGACACACACCATGCTTGAAACATAAACCTCATTAGCACTAGACGAAAATAGTTACACAAACGCATCAAACCTACGAGCGCAGCGTGCAGCGACACTACAATATCGAGGAGCAGGGAAGAGGGCCGTGAAGAAGACAATGTATGTGCTGGGGGTCCATTGACGGGCGGCCCGTGCAAACTCTTCACAGACAGTTAGAAACAACGACCGAGCAACCCCATCCATCAAAATCGAGCATCTTGCCTGTTGTTGCACGTGGTTGCCACTTATGATCAGATTGCTGAGCAGCGGATGGTGCGGTCGCCGCCGCTGACTCTGCGCCGGACCCGGACTGCATCCGGGCTGGGTCGGACCCCCTCCGCTGCCATCCGGCGAACCGCCGCCGCGCGACAACGACATGGTGGGGACCAGGGATGTGGGGGACAGAGACGACGGGCTCACCTGCTGCTGGGGACTCTGGGTAGGCAAACGGGGGAACGGAGCGGGGAAGCCAATCACAGCAGGTGAGTGATCCTGATATTTTGCCGCTTGATTTTTAGAGCTGCCGAGTTGTAATTCATTACAGAATTGCAACTCGGAATAGCAAATAAATATTGACGCCTCGTTTTAGCAAACAGTTGCTTGCGCATCGTCCTCCTGTTCGATGTCCTCTTGTACCCAAAAAGATATTGGCAAATTTAGCTATTCTCTATACTCTTATTAAAAATACTCTTATTTAAAAACAGCATTTCTTTACAATTTTATTTGTAAATGCGAGCAGAGTTTAGGGTCTTTCGACAGTTGAAACTGCCGTTTTATGCAAATCTTTCCATATCATAAAATGGCAATTTCGATAAACACACGTACAGAATTAACGCCGTGATCGTGACGGTTGCGCAATAATATTATCGAAGACTCGCCAATTGAGAACAATTATTAAAATATTACAGGACACAATGGAAAGTTCAGGTGAGGTGTTGCCTACTTACAGTGTTATACGAGCCGATTTGGTCTTCGGTGTCGATCGGAGTGGCTAGGGGAGATTGGAATTGTAAATTGGTGAGGTCCGGCAACGAGCCGGTATTATTGGCAATGGAGATGTGCACGAGGTTGGGGTCCTGTTCCGTTGGATAAATGCTAAAATGATAATATAGCAGCATTAAAAATCATGTAAAACTTCATATATTTTACTAAAAAACACACACAACACCAGATAGTTTAGCGGCATAATCCGAAAGTTACAGTAACGAAATCTAGCTCTGTTTTTATTTAGTTAAATAGATCAGAATCAGCTCGTGCTTTTGCGCTTTTTCGTTTATATATTTCGAACCCTAAACTAAATACGAGAAAATAATTCCCAATAATAATTATTGAAAATTCTGTCAAAACACATCATGCCGTTCAACATCAGAAAAAAACTTACTTGATTCCAGGGACCTCGCATGATTTGGGTCGGGAGTGTTGCGGTGGAACTAAGTGCTTTTTGGTGCCGGTGTCCCAGTATCCCTTCATTTGCTGACCGTCAGCCATCACCAAGCCATCTTCAAGCCCTGAATAATTGATAACATTCATCATATTATTAATGTTAAAATCAGGATGAAAAAAAAACACAAAACAGTAGAAAAAATAGTTGATAGCAATTACCCCTTCGATTCGCCGGAGGTGTGGACGACCCGTGGTAGTTGTCTGCCGGATTCATGGCACTCTGATGTAATGCCGAATCGCTGTTCGTTCTAAATTAAATTACAAAAAATTACATATACGGATATCGAAGAAAAAAAACATACAAAGTGTTGTTGCCTTGACATTTGTGAAAAAAACTGACATCGAAGCCAAGAACATCTTTGACCGATATCTTTGTCCTAATTATTGCAATTTACTATTTACCTTCTCCAGCTGGTATCAGGCGGCGGCGACAAGTATGGGGAGCCATAAGGCGAGCAATCGACGTGAGTTCAAATTAAGACAAAATTTCGGAGGAAATTCAAAGCGCGTGTTGCAATCAGTTTAAAGGTCACACCGACCAAACATAGTGAGTAGCGAATAAATTATTTTTAGAATTAATTATTCGCCTTTCAAACTGAAAAGGCATTTTATGTTTTCAATCTTATTCATATCAACGTCTGCATCAGGTAAAGGTAATCTGAACAGCTAATGATGTTTCACCCGTAAATGTTTTCTTCCTCAAATTAATTTTTTTTAAAAATAAAGCAATATAAAAAATTATTACAAATACCTTCAATTAAGAAACACATATAATCTCAATAAGAACAATCACAAGAGTTAATCTTTGAGATATTGTTATACTTAGTACAGGATTTTTGACCAGTCAATGTACACTTATCTTATAATCAATTAAACTGATCCCGAAACAAACCGATCGGCTCGATTGTACCAGACAATTGAATTTTGCTGCGAGACACAGATATCGATCAGAAAACTTAATAGAACGGTATTGACAAGATTGGTGAGTGTCATCAGCCATTCAACTCACAGACGAGAAAAGTATGCGCGTACAGACATAAATGATTTTCGTGCAGCTATCGCATGATCATTTGCGTTCCAATATTTAGTCGCACCGCGTAATTGTTTAATCATACTCGTTGTGCGACGATCACACACATTTGTTCTCGTATCACGGTACAAATACTTTTTTTTAAAAAAAGGATATTCTCTTTTCGAACGGCCGACGGTGCGGACCGATGTGTCGGGAGCGGCTCTCGCGGTAGAGGGCGTCGCGACCCTGCTTCATGTCCTCCAAGCTCGTGAGAGCACTCTGTAAAATACACATCAAACAGATAGCAATTAGTCACTTTTATGGACAACTCACTTGAAACCAAATATCATGTGGCCCCTTTTTTGTGCTTTGTGCATAACAGATCTGGGTGAAAAAACAAGGTGCAGCGGCAACATTGAGACAACATAAATGAGACAAATTTTAAGTAGACAGACAGTTGATGGAGAAGTCCCGGAAGTTCTAGTGAATGCCATTCTAAATTGTGCTATATAAAAATATTCTAGGTTGAGAATTAAGTGGGGAAATTGAGGCACACAGAAATTTATTCCCATGAACCATATCGCAAAAATCTCGCAACTGCGACAAGGCTAAATATGAATTTTAATTCAGTTATTCACGTCTGTGTTTAACAAAAAAAATCCCTTCCTCTCCCTCCCAACATCGGGCTTTCAATCTTTAGGATACTCCACATTTACAGCTGCTCGTATTGAAGCGAGAACAGGCAAATTCCAGTCAACCCATAATGAATGGACGCATTTGCCGAAACATCAAATGCAAGTGTTTGCGGTTCTGACAACCGAATAGAGATAATTGATATTTCGTTATCACGACACGTGTGCCCTTCAGTAAATTAAAGACAGCAAAACTTTAGCGCTCAACTTTGGTTGAATTATCGTAAACTGGACAAAACCAGAATCGCCTGTGGTCAATAGCTGGCCATCAGCCGAGTCCTACACGAGTTAGCATCAGCTCTTTGCTCAATCAAACAGCGTCTCTCTGTAACCAGCAGAATTGGTAAACACCAATCACAAATTTAATCTCTCATAAAGCTGTGGGTTTACTTTTCTTTCTAGATAACTGAGCACACGATACACGTGTAGGTAAAAAAATCTAATATTTCTTTGAACTGAACATCTAGTGCTATAACTGGGTAACGTCAAACGTAAAACCAGACTGAGGGAGTGGAAGGAATAATAATGAAATGAAGATAGGCATAACATATAACGAACACGAACTAACTTTCATGTTCTTCTTGGTAAGACATGCATTTCGACATACCAGAACAAACAATAATATCACGTTTAATTATAAATAATAACAAGAACAAAGTAAGTTTCTGTGTATTTTGGAAAATAATTTGTTTCTTAATTGTATTTCCTCAAGACTGCTAGTACGCTGGGGGGCCGATAACGAGGAGGCTAGTGTCTCTTCTTATATTGACGAGGTTAAAGCCATAATTTTGTTGTGACGTCGGCCACGAAGATTCTGGGCCAAGTGATCCGCCCCTTGAAATTACAAAAACAGTTCTGGGGGACAAACACTGCTTACATATTGAAATGACGTCAATCAACATAATCTTGCCATCAACACCGCTTCAAACTAGAACCAAAAAATTTCAACGACTCGCAAATTTGGAGTGACAAACTATAAATAGCGATTTAGCTTTTTAATTAAAATACACGTATTAAAGCCCCCTAGAGAACCCGAATTCATGAACACCTAACTGCGGTAAACATGTCGAAAGTAATACGCATTTTGTAATAGGTTACTTTGAAACAATGTAGTTTTTTCTCGGCTTTAAAAAGATAGTGAAGTAGGAAACTGCTAACCAAACTTAAACAAGACAAAAGTTGAAGTTGGCGAAATTTCAGCCGTGTCACAATTTGGTGGACAGCAGGTGGTACGTCAAAACTCTAAATGCAGCTTGACTGGGCACCGACCGAGCGAAGACAGGACACAGTTCCACCTCGATAACAATTTTAAGTTTGTCATTTAAATTCCGAGAATGTATTCGGGGTCGGCGTTTCTCGACCTTGGCCGACGGTGTAGCGGCGAGCAGGCGAACAATTCGTAGGCGAGTTGGAAAGTGGTCAGCATCACCGTTTACACGCGTTGTTGGGTGTCCGATTATTTTTTAGAAATTGCAATTTGTGTGCTCAGCTAAAGCATTAGCAAAATCTTGGCTAAACTTGAACATCAGACAGTGGTGACTTCACGCCACTTTGCAGTTTTTTAAAAGGAGATTCGAATGTGCTACTGAATTAAATTTGATAAAATTGGAAAGAATTTGAAAGACCAAGAACTTCAGAAACATCAGGAAACTTCATCGGTAGACGATTTTGGCAATAGTATCCAGTCCAACTTCAACCTAGACCTTAAATATATATATATGTAAATTGGGATGTCTTTACCGGCAGTTCCTCGAACCATAAACTTAATAAAATAACACGATCAAGTGCATGTGCAGAACATGAAAATGATTCATAAAGCAAAGGGGGTAAATATCAATAGCTCACGAAAACGACAAGTCTCAAGTGTTCATTCAATAGTTCTTTTAAATAAATGGGGGTTGAAAATTATCTTGTAAATCGTTCAAGGTGCACTAGTGTCTTATGTTTGTAATCAACAGGAGGGGCACAATGCGCGAGCACTGGAACCGATCATGTGGGTTTGACAAGGATTGTAAAGGGGGCACGCTATTTGCCAGTCAATTTGAGACGAGTGCGCATTCTGCTCGACAAAAGGCCAACACTTTCATTGATATATAAATTGAAACCGCATTCGTCGAGAGGCTAATTCAGTCCGAGGGAACTCGAGCCGAAAGGAGCGCGAGCGAGAGGGCACACAACAGCACCTCGATACCTGCACAAGTGGGGGTCTTGCCGATTTATCGAACAACCCACCTCTCACGGTCCTCCCCGCTATCGCGCGGCAAACAATAAATGGAACAGCGATTCGCCGATCACACACATTAATGTTTGACAGTGGTTGGTGGTGGTGGTGGGTGGGCCTCAATATTTATGATTGGACTCTGTCGGCGGCGGTGGTGGTACACCACGCGGGGCGTACACAAAAAGACACAGACAGACGCTCACGCACACACACACACATATATAGACAACTTCAGCTAAGATTGGCAAGCCAGAGCTTACCTGTAAATCTATGCTGTTATTGGTGCCAATTTGGTTGACGTTTGGCAGGGAACCACCTCGATAGGACCCCAGAGACTGATTGATATGGAGATGTTGCTTCTGGTATACATCCTAACAATGAGGAATAAACGGACGATAAACTAAAGCGATTATATATAGAGAGAAACACAGCCTGCTTTTGAACCTCATTAATTCAGTGATGTGGTGGTGATTGTGGTGTCGTCTATGAGTTCTGCTCGCCAGGAGGTGAAAAATGACAAGATGACGAGTTTAATAAAACTTCCAGTTCGATAGGGAGGAGGGAGGAGGATAATACGTGAGTGCAATAATCAAGACTTTAGCAGATTTATTGAGACATAGCAAACAATTAATGGAATGAAACATCAAACAGTAATCCTGATGAGACAACGGTTTGGGTGAAACATGTGTGACTGGTATTGGTTGGTTCAAATTTTGCCCTAGAGTGAACTTCATTATATCGCAACGTAAAATATTCTTAAAATTGAGAGCAAAAACAAAATCAACAATTTATGAAATTTAATAAAAATATAAAGGTAAGAAGATGACTATTTCGATCGCAGATGACCAGAAAATAAGTTTCGGAAAAGTATATAATAAGTTTACTTCTGTATTTCAGACACACGAACGAAATTAATTCAATTGTGCCCGACTCTATCTCATGGTTCTGCAACCACGAGATAATGATGGTAACTGCAATATGTCCATTGCATTGAAACAATAAACATCGTTCGCCTCTAGCTCAAATGCAACTCTCATATAAAAAGCTTCGCCCCCAAAGGCACATAATGACCCAACAAATGAATGAGAGGCGCCAATAAAAGTATCTCAGGAATCTCTCTCATTAACTAATTAGTTCCGACGAAAAGTAATCTCGAAAAATGAATTCGTTTAGGTGGCGGCTATTCCAGACACATCAACGGCTACAGAACGGCCCCCAATGACCTGAATCATGAGATCGGCCAAAGATAATAAAAATATATTAAAAAAAAACACTAATTCAAGACTGAAAGCGTCACCACAATTCACAACTAATTTTATTGTACCAGCTAATAATTCCAATAAAATATTGCAGGTGGAGCAGGCACTGGGTTGTTTATCTTACGCGTGCTCAAACAGCAAGTTTCCATTGAAACACATGCAAAATACAAAAACCAGCGCAGCACCGCACCGCCTGCAACACGCTCGCGCTCACATTTTAAGATAGTCTCAGCAGCGGTGTCAAAACAGCAACGGTGTCATAAGGTGACGTAACGACACACCCTTTAATCCTCCCTGCCATTAATTGGCATCGTAACGGAATAGTGTGGAAAACATCGTGTATTTCGTCTTAACTCACCAACAGGAAGCGCTAATCAGTTATGCATAATGGTTGACGAAAGCTCGAAAAGTACTACACTGCATTTCTACAGAATTAAACAAAAACGATCTTGGCAACACACGTAAGCGACGCAGCACACTTGTATACGAGAGTATTTGTTCCACATTTTTAGTGGCTAGGCGAATGATCCCCATTTAAACTTAAAGTGTTCGAATGTACACGCAATGACCCGACAATTGTTTTTAAGACGTTAGTTGTCTTTTCTCCAGGCACAACGGACTACATACGACTTGGGGGAAAGCACTTGATGCATCTCTCCGGACTATTGATGTCCCCCCCCCCCCAACACAATTCAACCACAGGCTACAACGACCTAATAGCAATCAAGGCAGTAAACCTTCGAACCATTAATGAGAGATAAAGAGTCTCTTACAGCTGCGCACGCCATAAAGAGCGCTCAGCAGGTGTTTTATATACTGTATATACAATGCCTCTTTACTGTTACGGAAACAATGCAAATTTACCTGGCGCTGCGGCAGTTAAAATAATTGCATCCCAGGAAATTTTACATGCCAGTCCGCTTTTTCAGGTTACTCTTTCTCCAATGACCTTGCTAAGAGATGATTCGTCTTAATCTATGTTGGGTTTCCTGTCTAGCTTGGCAAATAGGCACCGCAAACAGACTAGCGATCGAAAAAATCAAACTACCTTGTAGATATGAGGTACAAAATCATTTTAATTTTAAAAACAGTCAGCTGGAAAAGTAACGGTTACAGATAAACCGCAAAATATGTCATGATTGATATTGAATGTGTGATAAAATGTCAATCTCGAGTGGCATAGTGGGGAACGTTTGCGTTTTCTGTTCCAGTGATCGCAAGTTTTGATTCCTGACCAAGACCTCCAGAATTTTTCGGGCGATAGAAATTCCTGACCCGCGCCTGTACGATATCAGACACACTTTAAATATCTCTACCTAGGAAGCAATATTAAGCTTAGACAAGGCAAAATTACCAGGTTGCCACCTGGGGGTTATAGGGTGGAAACGCTGGTGGACCTCCTTAACAAATATCGTGAGGTAAATAACCTGACATTTCATATTGTCTGGATGCAAAAGGCGCCAAAATTATCAGATTGTTGCCAATGATATTAAGAAAACACTATCTCTTCAGTATCCAAATCCAAATCTTTTTTCTCTGTGGAACCAAGTTCAAGGACGATGGTAAGAAATGCTCAACTCGTTAATGTTTCCGACTGTCAACTAACCTACATTAATAAGTTGCTAATCTTGGACGATATCACAACACACAATTAACATCGATCGACGATCGATAAGAGTTAATTTTGACCGCAGGTACTGACAACCGATTTTTTGAAAATCAACTTCGACTTTCAATCCTATGTCAGAAAGGATCTCTGTATTTCATTACAAATTTATGTTCGCAGTTATGACAACAGAATTCTAGTATCTGGTAGATTCAATCCACGAGCTTAGTTATACTTCCCACCTGAAGAGGTGGGGGCCACCAAATTATATAGGTAACAGCCCATCTACACCGGAGCTATTTCTAAAACACGAAAAAGGTGGTGCATAATCCATTTAGCCTACATGTGTGTGTGTATGAATCTCCATTATTTAGCAAGCCAACGGAGCACGTTGCGAAGCTCATGCTGGAGACTAGGGCAAACATTCGAAGCAGCCAATGACATTTGCCAATGAGTCAGGCCATTATTTTCGTACACCGCAAAATTACGCAATTCACCAGCAACAAACAATGCTTAAAACTGGCGATATTAGCTTTGACCTCGGTAATCTTAGTGGATACAGTACAGAAAGTAATTCAGGATTTCAAGTAAATGTATATAGATTTCTTATTCAATAGTAATGTATCCCTGCCTTTATATATCAGATGCTCAAATCAGAATAGGAACATAAATTAAAATAACATTAGCAAGTAAGTGAAGAGATATACTTTGTACATACAGCTATAATCCTACCACAAAAAATTACACGCATCTCCTTAAAATATTTTGTGCATCGTAGAATTACAACTATAAAGAAATATGTGTTCGGAGAGTATAAACTAAATAAAGGGCAAAACTCGGACGTCGCCGTTTCCCCTAGTCGTGTCCTGGGTTTTGCCGGGCTTTGTCCTTTATTTAGTTTAACATTAGCAAAACTCTGAATATTTTAATCAAAATTGTGACTCCAAATTAGTTAACTAACTAAGCAACGTAATCGTGCTTTTTGTCAAATTAATTGGAACCTTTATATTTACAACTACAAATCGCCTTAAAATAAAGAAAACAAATAAGCTAGTCATTCAAAATACAATCAATCATCTTAAGTGCACTGAAATCACTATATTTTTTAAAAGATCAGCTGTTTCTCGATGACTATCACGAAAGAAATACATTAGCAAGATATTAGCATCTATCTCAATATGAAACAAATACACTAGACGAGAAACCATTGACAAATAAACCCTGATAACCCTTCAGAATTGATAAAACGACGGCAACGCAGCTGACTGCTGCCAACGCTTGCGAGAAATAAAACTGTCCCATCACATTGACGCTACATAATTTTGCGACGATTCGACCCGAGTGCAGAGAAAAAGACAAAATAATTGAGCAATTATTTAACCGATGTATAATTACCGAACATTAAAAGTAACATGGCAAATCGACCGAGAAAACAGCAATGGATTGCGAAGCATCATTTTTAAGTGGCACTGCTTTCGTGGGGTGGTAGTTTTACGTGCGTATCTTTTTTCACACACAGCGCTGCTTCACCTGTAGAGTTTCCGAAAGCGAAGCTCAACGGTTGGCACCGCTGCCACTTGGAAACAAATTTGGAACGGCCCTTTTTCATGGCTATGGGCTTACTAATTCGAGAGGGCCAAGGTCAGTTACACATTTTATTGCCTGCCCACCCCGTTACACGTGCTCGGCTGGCCGATGAAGGAACTGGTGTCATAGAAGTCCGGCGGGAAGAAAGTGGCCCAGTGTGCCCCAGCTGTCACGACGCAGCCTCTAATTTTTTTGGCCGGAGATTGCATTTTGTTTGTCTTTTTTCGAGCTTACTCATCAAGGTTTTCTGTGCGGGCCGGATTCATACGCAAACGCATGTGTTATCTTGAAATAAATGTTCTTGAGAAGAAGCATCGCATTAGACGAATATGAAATGAGAAGAAACACTTCCTCTTTGAGCATTACTCAGGAGCCTCGGTGTAATACCGGTAGATTTTAATTGCGCAAGAAAAGATGTAAAGATGAGATTAAAAAAATAAGCTGATGCCTATGGATTTTTGACAGCAACAAACTACGTGTCGGTGCTTTACGAAATTGCCATTAACAAAATGTATGATTTGAAGCCTCGAATAAAAAAAATACTGACTCAGGCAGTGACGGAAGGAGAAAAAAACGCGACCATACGACTCAAGCGACTGGAGACGCTCAAAACCAGGTTTCTTGACAGATTTTTCAGTTGGGACATAGAATCGCAGTTTCCTGGGGTAGGATCGCAGTGTTCTTCGCTTAAGGCCAATTCAACCGACTCGAGAATTCGACAGACACGCACACAAACACAGCGTGTACAGTGTACCAAATCCTTAGCACCTACAGCGTCACGCGAAGAATGCCCATAAAATCCGGTTTTGTTTGTTCCAAGATTGCACCAATGACGACAGACCTATAATAAGGGGTTGCACCGTGGTTTGAGTTTTTTTTTATATTTTTGTTTTCTTTTTTTGTGTGGCTCTTACGTGCTTATGTGTGGCGACGTACGGTTTGGCGCACATGTTTGGTACCGCGCATAAGAAACATTCGGTGTTTTTAAGAGGTCTCAAGTCGTCGAGAGGTATCGCTTTTTTTCCGAAAAATCTGTGATCACGGTTTCGATTCCGGCAGACGCCTTCGGAATTTTTCGGGCGAGAGTCAGTCAGTCCTTCGCATGCCTTCTTTCGAAATGGAGACAAAATGTGACCCATGCCTGAACTATAATCAAGACCCGTTAAAGATCCCTTTCCTAGGTTAGGCAAAATTACCAGGTCACCCCCCCCCCTTGAAGAGTTTTAGGGTGAACACAACTTCATTTACAATCATATTTTAATCACTAATCTAGATTTTGTGTCCAAGGCATAATTTGTTGATTTTTTTCTACTGCAAATTCACTACTTGACGACCCAAAACTTCATAATTTGAGAAGAGCCCAGACAGCACACAAGACGATCCACCACTGTTAGCCACCATTAAAACGGCGGCCCCGGGGTTCGATTCCCGGCGCGGGCTCTCGAAAATTTCGATCCCGGGGTACTGGTCGTTCCCCCTCGCCCAGTGCCTAAGCACCATGAAAGGGACGTAACGCCTGTAGTGCGGTTGACTACAATTGATATTAAAAGAAAAAAATACCCAACCATACTTCCCTGTCAATAAATGTAGCTAGCGGAAATGCTCATTCAGCGTTATTCAGAATCACGCGAAAAAGGAAATTGCAATGATTAGACACGAATAAAAACGATATGGGACACACAATAAGCAAATCCAATTGTCATACGCGGAAATGCAAACACCCTACCACCTCCACCATCCACTCACTCACAATTGGTTATGACAAGATTTGTGGTAGGTAAATTAGCTACTCTCCCCTCAGATTCATTTTCGTTACCTGGTTACAGGTAAGCACGACACGAAACCCAAATCCGAATAAAATAGATTGACTAGCGCGCTGCGGAGGGGTACAGTTTAATGCATTTCAATTTTTAGCGTGTTTGCAAAATCTAATTCAAACAAGTTTTTGGGGTCACATTCAAGGCAAGGCACGGTGTAGTTGATTCTTGATTCAAGCTCAAGTTCACAAAAGACCGGATAGGTTTGACATGATGGATTTAAAATTATGTACGGACGTATCCAATGCATTACTCATTTTCTATATTCAAGAAATGAAGCCGCCCTGGTTAACCATACTGTAGGAGCTTTCGAAAACCGATAACAAGAGGATAATTTCAAACAGTCAAACAGATCATTTGTGCTTTGTTTATAAGTACATATTGTAAACTAAATCAAATATAGCTCAAGCGATTACTGAATCTGAATGCTCTTAATGATGTGCTAATTTTTTAAAGTCACACAACGGATATATTTACAAGCCAAAAATCTACTTTATAAAAAACACATTTTTTTCAGAAAAGGAGTGGTCAGAAATGAACAAACAGCGTTGACAGCTATTGGCTGAAAGCTATACAGTATGTACAATGTATTAGTCAAAATATTTTACTATAACTATAGACCGTTTGACTGATATTACACAAAATAACTTCAGTCACTAATTTTTTGACGGCAATCAATATGTTCGCGATTCAGATGTTTGTCTAGCGGAAATACGTTGCCGTTGGGCACACACACGCCACTAGTGATGACAGGACTGAGGTTTCTTAAGAGTTGAGTGTAACACACGTGATTTTACCGAATGGCAAACTGGTTTTCCGGAAATCTCGAGTCTGCCCACCATTAGTTTCCACAAAAAGTTGTTTTGGGAGTGCTCCCGACTGTGGGAGGCTGCAATCGGGGGCCGAATAATTTTTTTGTGCTGATCTTCTCACCACCAAACCGTTTTCTTCCGTCAAGGAACAATTATGGGTTTTCCAAATTAATTCGATTTCCAACCACGTTTTCAAATAATTTCTATGCATCATTGTCTACTTATTCGCCCCATTTCCATTCGCTTTATTAGCTGGCAAACAAGTTCAGAATTTTATTTAGATAATTTTTCATTTCTACATGAAATACTTTAAAGGATTAATTTCCCGAATATCTATCGGTATCCAGTATTCCAGATAAAACTGCAGTGATGCAGCTGGGCGTCATTTTACCTTCGATTATAGGACAGTAAAGAATTATGCAACAAGTACATATATCGATATAATTTTCTAATAATACACCATATTTATAACAATTCAAACAATCCATTTTACAAAATAGGGCAATATCTACATCCAAAAAAGAAAACACTTGGGCAACAAATCTTCCTTACTACCCCTCCCACTCATAAAAAATATACACGCCCACGTAACAGAAATTCCAATCAATTAACCTGGTCAGACAGGATTTGACACCTCGTCTAGCCAGTCGTGTGTCAAGCTTGAAAAAGGTGGCTAGTCACGTTGGTCTGCATTCGAGCAGGCCGCCCACTAGTCCGCCGCAATGGTCACCACGGAACACGCACGCCTTTGGTCGCATGCAGAGCAATGACCCGTGACCATGCCAAATATAGGTGACGACAATCCATCTGTAAAGCAACAGTAATTGCGTACGCGTCGCCTCGCACCTTCATTAACGTCCCAGCTAGGGGCAGTACGAAGTCAGAAAACCAGTGATACTCTGTACTTTGCTGTTGGTGGTAGTCAACGAACGGCTCGCTGACCACAGCGCACGCCTTTCCAAAATTTCAAGCGGGTCAAGCTTTTCGGGTATAGTGGGTCAGATCAGTGAGGCTTCTCCGTCAAGTGATTCTCAAGCTAACCGACATGCCAGCATCAAGTGAACTCATTGTCATAGCGAGTATAAGTCTAAGTGATTTTGCAGAATTATTTATGTCGCTCCAACCAAACAAATTGACATGGCTCATGATTAAATGTATCTAAATGACCATCAAAATACATGTTACATAACCGGTTTCGCTTCCCCGTCTGTCGCAAATGAAACCATGTTTCAAGTTTGCAATAAGTCCTATTTAAACCTCGAACTCAAATGTTAATCAGTCGAAAAAGGTCAGAGTACAAGACCATGTACTAATGATTCACTACTGTGGTACAGTAGACGATCCAGTAGATAACAGTAAGCCTCCAGAATTTTAACATTGTACATTCAAGAGATTCTGGAAAGACTGGCATGACCAACGTTTAAAACAAATCAGATTAGTCACCTGGCAAGACTTGGTCATGGTCTACAAAAGGGAAGGGACTCCTAACCAGAGAGAGATTGAGTTCGATCTTCCAGTGCTAGGACACTTACACAAGAAATCCGACAACTAAGTATTCACTGAACTGTGACTAACTTGCCATCCAAACAGTGTATTTGAGGTACTACGTGGAAACTGGGCTTGTCATTGGCACCCATGTTGGGCAAGCCATTGTCAACTACTTGTAAGGCGAGAAGGGATGGGGGAGAAACTAATCCATCCAGCATGGCATATTTCGCATTAGGCTTCGCATGGAATAACTAGTCAATCTCTCAATCTCGGCCTGCTGGTGTCTCTACTAAAAACCCTAGCATGTTAAAAAAAACATCCCAAGGAGGCCCACGTTCGTGTGTTTTGCCTAGGCCAATGTGTAGATGTATCCCTTGCATCCCATGTGCCAATGCGAAACCCCGCTCTTCTTTCTTCTCTGGTCACGGGGACGATATTTCAACGACATCCGTAGATGTCGCACTAGATTTCCCCTGGGGTTAGATGACCGCAAGCTGCGGATATAGGGGGTTCAAATCTTGGCGAGCCAGGGCGCATTGCCCCCCTCCCGTGTGCCCCTCCCCCTCTCCCAATCCTAGTCCAATCGATAGACAAGCAAGCTGGCAGACCTGAAACACTGGAGCAATTAAAAAATGTGGGGACCCTGACACTTGTCTCGATCTCACAAATAAAATTTGCATTAACTGTTTAGGACCAACCATAAAATGAAGGAGGTGGTGAAGGGGGGAGTGGGGGCATCTCATTTCAGGGGGAGACGTTTAGGAGACTGGCACATGAATAGATAGATGGTGGCGATTAAGAAGCGCCGTAATAATATAGGCGGAGACTAGGTATACATGGGTAGGTCCAGAAACCAGTCAGACTATTGAGCACAACCTGCGATTAATGAATCGTCTGTCAACAACATAATCAAAACGATTAGGCCTAATATTAAGACTGCTGCCCGCCTATACGGACCCAAAGGCATGGACGCAGGTCAATTCTAGAATCGTAGACTCAGGTGCGCCACACAGTGGTGAATAAGCGAAACATTATACCAAATAAGGATGACCGAACGAATGGAACGATGGTACAATCGCTCGCCACTAGATGGCAAGGCGAGATGAGTTGCCTTGACACGGGAGGCGTCCATGCTTTTTGGCCAATGGGCTAAACAGCGCCAAGCGAGCAAGGTCACACAGCACACACCAACACGAAACACAGGAACTGGGGAGAGAGATCGAGGACTGGAAAATGGCGAATAACTTACCCGGGTCGCGCTGCCCACCTCTCGCATAATCTGCTCGAACGCCGCGGTCTCTTCGGCTTGTTTTTGGTTGTGGAGAGCTATTTTCTCGGAGAATTTGCGCGGACTCGCCATGATGGCCGAGCGCTTGTTATGGTTCAACAATATATATATCCCGTTCACACTAATGTGTGGACTACAATCGAATTTTAGATGCGTTGAATTTTATAAATCTCCGCTAGACGGCACTCAAATCGAAGTTGTGGCGCAGTTTAAGTAAAGTCCAATAAATTAACGCACTCCTGGAGCCAATTGCAATCGGCAGAGTCGTGCAAACGGGATATTACGCAGGGGGTCCGTCCGCACTCTATACCAATGGCTGCGAGTGAATCGAGTCATGTGACCGGGAGGAGAAAGATGGCGCATTTACCGTGTTTTCCGTCCTATCAACCGCAATTTAAAAGTTGGCGCTCCTCCTCTTTCGCAAACCCGTCAACACCGCAATGCACTGACAGCCCAGCTGTGAGCCGCACTGAACATTTCCATTTCCATTCAAAACGGGAATCGACCTCTCAGAACACATTATTCCATCAAAACACATCTTTTTTATGGGTGGGACGTAAATTAATTTTAGAATTTCAGCCATTCGGGGATTCCCGGATTCGTACACAAATGTTGCGATCTGATTCGAAATTCCTGGTGGTGCACTTTGCCTAATGAATCCGTCAAAGAAAGTTTTCTGAACCAGGCATTCAGTCGCTCGATCACCTGCGCAGTGTAACAGCCGATCATCTGCGGACCGATAGGGACGAAGAGCACGGTACATGTGGGCGAAATTTGAACGGAGGCGAACCGCATCAACGAGAGGCTTTCGAAAAAAAAAATTTTTACAATAGAACAGTTCGACTATTTTATTTGGGAAATTTGACCTTTAACACATTTTTGACGAAATCTGTTTTATGATTTTCTCTATTTTTTCCAAAATCAATTGTGTCAGAATTTTAATATTTCTTCCATCATTATATGGAACTCCCTCGCAAATGCGGTCCGTTTATCTGTCCGATGTTCGAATAAAAAAAGCTATTTAACTAGTTCCGGGTTACCAGTCTCGCAATCTACTAAGCAAGTCGATGATCACGACCCTAGTGGTAAACATGAATTTTGCATGATTTTAAGTTTCTGTTTTACATTTTTAAAATATTGTTTGATGCTTGCCCTTTCAATTTATTTTATATTTACTATAGTCACTGCACTACAGAATTTTCTGTACCCTCTTGGTGCTTAGGTACTATGCGAAGTGTCTATTTTTTGAAATTTTGAAAAGAACAGAAGATTTTGAACTCATAATGGGACCGTCATTTCCGTATTTTTTATTATATATATTTTTTTTGTACCAAACAACTGTAGTCAACCGCACTACAGGCGTTTTGTACCCATCATGGTGTTTAGGCACTGTCCGAAGGCACATCCAGTAACCCTGGGATCGACATTTTCGAGAACCCGCGCCGGGAATCGAACCCGGGACCACCGAACCACAGTCCGCCGCTAAACCAAATGCGCTACGACGAATATTTTATGACAGTTAACTCAGTTTTATGGCCAAGTTCGGACTTCTTTTTACCGACGCTAACCTGAGAGCGCGTGTGCATCTTTAAAGGGGTGCATCTTCATAATACTATACCAAGAATGATTAATGAATGAAGATTTATCTTTATCATCATACTTGAAAACGTTTCACTAACAAAAATTAACTTGAGCGTCACCGGAAACATTTAATTCTTCACTTTAAAAAAATAATTGTTTTCAATTCTTTCACAAAATACTGCAATTTCGTTGGATATACAGTTAATTTAAAACTAATTTTTTGACTAATTAAACAGAATAACTTATAAAAACTAACAGCAGATGAACGTCTTACATTTTCCTCCCATTGCTGTTTGTGCTGTTGTGCTAGCAATTTAGGATAATAAAAAATTTGATATCGCCAGTCGCTTAATTTACTTTAATCACCAATTTACTCACCACTTTAAATAAATATTGGTAAAGAATGTATATACAGCAATTGATTAAAGTAGGTTTTTAATTATTAACACGTCTACGTTCTTCTATGTACATGTACTATTGAAATAATTAAAGGATGACCGTCAGTAGCTTGCGCAGAAAGGTGGTGGAAAATGTAGAGTGGTAAATCCGTTGCGCCTTATGCACTGATGGCCATTAGCATATGTGCGGCTGAAAGCAAGCAAACTTAATTAGTTGCTGAAATAATGTTTTTGAGCACAAGAAAATAAATTACTGATGACAAATTAATTACTGAAATAATGTTTTTGAGCACAAGAAAATAAATTACTGATGACAAAATAGATTTTTCGGTGAAGAGTTAAAAAATATTTAGAAAAAGTACAAATTATTTCCAAAAATTACATATTTTATAGGTCAACTGTACATGTATGCACTACAGGTTATTCCGAAGCGAATCGCACAACAGGAAAGCATGTGCTCATTTTGTTGAATTTCCAGCATTTGAGGGCCGCACGTACACTTAACATTGTATTTCTAGTAATGAAAATTAAATTTATATACATAAATTTAATTTTTTGTAGGCTTTCCGTATTACACAAAATGAATACAATAATAAGCTTTGAAAAAGGTTCATTTATTTATATATATATAGGGATGGGATCTTTAACGTCCCGATATCGTACAGGTACGGTCATGACTTTGCTTCTATTCCGAAAGGAGCCTCTCGCCCGAAAAATTCCGAAGGTGTCGGCCGGAATCGCTCGTGATCGTGTATTTCTAAACTTGAACTTTATTATAACTAATATTTTTTAACAACCGTACCATTTTTTATTTATTTTGTCGACACTCGGGTTCGTTTATTCCAAGAAAAGTTTGCACCATAGGACTTCTTTTTCGGTTTTGGTTGCTGCTGATCCTGAACAAACCATTCCCAACCTACAAAATTAAACAAAAACATGAAATAAATATAAGTGCTGCCATACAGTGTTCTATTTGATCAGACGAAAACACAAATAAAATAACGAGAATTCATGTTACGAACAAAACAAAGAAAAACCTCGTCCCACGCTGTCCCGGGCACAACTTTTTTTTTGTTCTAATCAACTGTAGTCAATTGCACTACAAGCGTTCTGTACTCCTCTTGGTGCTTAGGCACTATGCGCTACGTCCGCGCCGAGAATCGAGCCCGGGACCGCCGAGTCACAGTCACGAGCCGAGCCTGACTGGCGAAACTTCCATTTTAAAACAAAGATGCTTTTTTAAAACCATATTTTGTCCCGGAAATAGTCCCCAAAACGAGCACTTAAAAAGAAAAAGAAATTCTGGGGTGGAGGCGGATGCTAAAAGAATTTCAATAAAAGATGAAACAAAAACATCCCTCTGAAAAAACTCAAAAATATATACATACCATTTTTGTCACAGAAAGCTGCCGCCTCTTCGTGACTCTCGAAGTCAATCTGCATGTTCGACAGTGGATCGCCACTTCAAAAAAGTATAAAAATGTGGCTTTGCATTACTCAACTGAACTGAAAGTTAGTAGTCAAAAGGAGACAAAATAAAGTATCCAAAATAGGTATATTTTTTAATTCCATTTCCAAGCTAAAACTAAACAGCCTGAATCAAAGTATTTGGTCAGAAGTAGTAATAAAATCAGCAATAATTTACGTTTAGTCGTGTAATTTTCACAAGTAATAATTTCGAAAAAATAAGCCATAAAATTAGACAATACTGATTGCAAACAATGACACATGAAACCCATTGACTTAACTTCAGGACTTCAGAAAATAAATGTGAAATGCAATTCCGAATTTACCAATCTACTTTAGGCCATAACAACGGCACACCATCTAGTGGCAATGACACGCGAATAAAAAATGCTAAAAACTTAAAACAAGCCGCCACATACTGAATACGCGATCAATCAATCACTTACGTCGAAGCCCAGCCCATCAATGGATTTTCCCATCTCTCGCGAGTCTCGAACTCAAGCATCCAGCGATGAGTGTTGTTGCTGCCCGACTGCATGGCGTTGCGAGCGGGAACGAAAATGCGCACCCTCCGAGACTTGATATGTTCTTCGGGAACTCCGGTGATTGAAGTCAAGTCCATCTGCACGTAGTCAAATAAAATACGCTTAATTATTATTATACAGAGTACAGGTAAAGTCGAGGGATGTAATAACATAAGAAAAAACGATTGAATGGACGCAATCTAAGAGTCGACTATGTGGAGCAATAATAATAGATGATTGCGGCACATA